>OX235271.1:86662387-86700338 GCA_944472155.2 Trichobilharzia szidati | reverse complement strand
TGAGGGCTGGCTGCTAGTCAAAATTGGTAGATAGTAATTTACGTCAATGTTTACGTCCTCAATATTGGTCACGAGAAAAATAAGAACAAAGACTGACTCAACAACCAATCACAACAGACTTTGCGTAGGCGGATACAATTTGCAGATAGATAATCTGAACTTCAAGAAACGGCCACAAAAAGATGAAAGGTTAACGTTCAGCGAGAAACCGTCAATCAGAAGACTGTGTTTGGTTGCTTATATTAATCTATAATAATGTACATGAAAATATATAAATATATGTTGATTTCCTAAATAAACGGTCTGTTGCCTGGCCCTTGTCTTCTGTTGTTACAGACCTACCAAATGACTTTTTGTCACTGAAATACCTTCAAAGAAAAACAGTAAATTCATGAGTCCGTTTAAAATCAAAAATTCCATCAATTTGACTGGGAAACACCAGTCATGTGTTAACATGTTCTACATTTCACTGAACATTCGACAGTTATATTCCGTCGACACGCACCAAGCTATAGAGAAACAAAATGTTATTTCCTTTATTTTATTCCTTTGCCTTCCAAGTGGAACAAGCTTGAGCTGTGAAATTTCAGTAGCAGTGGTGTTTTTCGCTGGGTGTAGTTTCTAGCCTCACGCACAACCTTCCCCATTTGTAGGGCTTGCAATTGGATAGGCGAGGTTAAGGTGTGCGGCGGCCAGGAGTTGAACACCGGACCTCGTACATGGAGTTCGATTTCAGGCCGTCAGCTAGACATTTATGTTAGGAACTCTTCTAGAAAGGCTATTTTATGAGTTAGAAAAGATTACCACTTCAAGCAGGGGATATTGTCAGCGATTCCATGTCACTAAGGGATACCACATTTTTGATAGTATCGATCTCAAAATAGTCATTTAGCTATGGTCAGCACTGAAAGCACATTAAATTTATCGGTTACAGTCCAGCAAACATTCATATTCATGGTTATGTAAATAGCATAATGACAAAGTCTCACTTAGAGATTGAATGGTCTACATCCACATTTCAGAAAAAACATGATTTTCCTTGAAGTTGAATTTACTCCTAACCAACGACCAACCTGGATTACAGTTGCGAAATATACCTTTATACCAATAAAAAAAGTATTGATTTATAATACTTCACGATTGTAACTTACAACATAACTGATCTTGTCTGCAAAAATAGCTTGCATTTCTTGAAAGCACCCGTTTATAAGAAAATATAAACTGTCATTATTATTAGTCTACTTTGAGTACTATTCACTTGTGATGTTACGAAGAAAATGCTGACAAAAGTATACAAGTGTACTACTTATTTTAAATTATTATCAAATTTGGATATAAATCAAGAATAAGACTCGATGCCGTACACACCAAAGTTATATGGAGGAATTACTTCAAGCTTTATTTTTTTCCCAAGTATTTGTAATCCATCCAAAACATACTTGGGTTTTTTTTGTTAATGCGAAGACAATATTTCTATATTTCTTGATGTGTTCCATTGAATGACTAGTTAGCATATTGTTCCCATAGACAAAATGACTGCAACCTTATAATTTTACCATGAACCAAATTTATGTAATTTAAATATTACTTATCCATGCCTGTACAATTGGTGTGTCCTACACAGGTAGGAAAAATGTATTTTATTGAATTACTTTTATTAAATATGCTTACTAATCGTATATGTAATTTATCATATTGATGATGCCTGTAAACTGGCGTCCCTCATGTAAAAAATGAGAATATACTATTATTATTATTAATATCTAGTAGTATGAAAACAAAGTCAGGCGAAGATAATACACAGTTATTTCCCAACGTCTGATACCAAATTCCCTGTTTATTATATTCATTAAAAATACATTAGATGGGTAGTGACCTGAGTACCTAACCTTCATTTTGTTTTCAGTGTTATTAACCACTAAACCAACCCCTTATCCTGCTACTCACAACGATCGTATACTAATTACCTACCCCCAATAACTGTCATATTATTAAGACGTACTGTCGTTTAAATACTTCCTAAAAGATCGTGTTTTTAAAATATCTTAATAAACAGACAGCATCAGACCTTTCTTTTTGGAGTATTGTCTCCATCTCAGTCTACCTCATTTTAAAATCACTATGTAAAAGTGGTTTGTTTACTAAAGTAGTGAATGGATGGTAATATTTGTCTACGGTATTAGATGGTTGGAGGCAATCGGCAGGAAGCCTTGGACCTAGGTTTCGTGCTAGTTGGCACTCATCATCAAGGCGCATCTGCAACCTTGAAGGAACTGATGTCCCTTCTGAGATTCGAACCCACGTCACCCAGTGCTGCAGTCAGAGAGGTTACCACTGAGCTATTCAGGCTCGCGACTGACCTCCTGTTGCAGATACGCCTTGCTGATGAGTGCCAACTAGCGCGAAACCTAGGTCCAAAGCCTCCTGCCGATTGCCTCCAACCATCTAATACCAGCAATTCACAGTGCACCGTAATGGCGAGCCACCTAGAATGGTGGCCACATTGCAAGCATGACTGATAGAATTCAGTCTGCACGGAATATAGGACTAGACGCATTACACTAGTTATTGACTAGTGTGCAATCGAAAATATTTGTCTTCATTTAAAAACAATGAGCTACTGAAAGATACATCTGTTTACTTCCTTCGTTTTGTAATGTGCTTGTAAGCTGATTGATATGAGCTGTCTTTTGATTTAAGACAAACTGATGAGTCGTAATAAGCACAACATAAACAATACGTATTCTGGCTGCTATTGACCTCCCTCCAATAGGGCTGTAACAGACCGATCATTGGGGAGTGAACATTTTAGTGTTATCTAGTTCTTGCTTCTGAATGTGAATTCTATCACTCCGGTTTGTTAATTATTCGTAAATACCTTGAAGTGATTGGCAACTAGAAAGAAAATTCTGTAAATAATAATTTACCAAATAAAAGTGTAAAACTTTCCTTTCAGTGTGACAGCTTTTGTGTCTTGGTGGCTTAATGGTAGAATGCTCAACATCTCCACACATGACGTGGGCTCGATTCTTAGCTGATGAACCGCTAAACCTTGTCTAGCCGGTAATAAGCCCAGAGAAGAGGCTAGAAACCCTATGCCTTAAAAAACATCATTGCTACTGTGACTTCAGAGCTCAAGCTTGTTAGCCTGGTGTCCCAGTGGGAACGTGAAAGGAATGGAAAACTGGGTTACTTCACCCCCACCGATTTTCATTTAGTAATCATTGTGTAAAATTTCATGTATTCCCGCATAATTTTCAGCTTCTGCTGATTTAAGACTGAAATGACTAGCTTATTAACAAATATAATTTTTCTATAAGTATTCTTTACAGCAAAATTCATAAACACTGTTACCATTAATGCACTAAGCTATCTGAAAATCGTATAATATCAAGATTACTTCTTAAATCGATTTATAGGTATGTTATTATTTTGTACTACTATAAGGCATCATTTGAAAAGTACAAGATATCTGTCTGTTTAGTACTCTTTGTTTAGTAAAACTTTTGGAGTTGTACTAATTTCTAGCAATAAGAAGTAGAATGAAATATTGCATTAACACTTAGTTTTAGTTTTATTCAGTCTGATTACTTTGTGTGACTATGAACATTATTAATAACAGCAAAAATTATCAGAAAAAAAACAATTTAGTAAATCTCATTTAAGTAAAAGAAAAAGATACTGAAGTCCGTTAAACTCGTCGAATAATGTTTGTTCCCTCGTATTCAAGTACTGGTTTGTAGGGATTTGATTGATTGGTTACAGGATTTCATCATTAGCTGACATTGGTTAGAGAACCATTGGAAAACAAGCTGGGAGTACCTGACAGCTGTTTAGTCCTTGTTTGGGACTCTTCGTTAGTACGCACCCACCGCCAGGGTTCGAACCCAGGACCTTCTGGCTACAAGGTGAGCTCTTAGACCACTGGACCCGATCCAATGGCCAGTCCATGAATTCCAAATTCAGCTCGTAAATCAATGATTCTCTAACCAATGTCAGCTCATGGTGAACTCCTGTAACAAATATTCCTTTGTATTTTCATAGCTCAGGAATCAATATGGTGAATAAAAGTTACAAACTTCTCGCAAATCCCTCATTTTTTGAAATGATAGCTGAGAATTTAGTCAAAAAAACTGGGGGCAGTTATCTTCCTTTTTGATAAAGCAGAAGCCATGGATTCTTCAAACAGATTAATTACATCATCATGAAGGGAAATATAAGACTTAATAAGAATTACATATCGCTCAAATAATACCATAGATGAAAGACTGACACTTACTGACCTAGAATGTATGACTCATAAAGAGTTGTCTCTGCGAAATCTAATAAGTAACAGTTATTCATTCATCCGTTCATGGAAAATATCCACGACATCAGATGAAAAACCAAAATTATTTAGTGAAGATATCTTTTTGGCGACGTCATTCTCAGTAGCTGTTCATAAGCATTTCATGTGCAATAATTCGCGCAGTTACAGCTAACGTTTAATTCGACATAGTAACAAGGGTGAGATTTAAAGGAAACAGTAATTTTCAACTTGGTGTGAAAGTTTGCAGGTATGCTGAAAGATGATAAGCAACCCAAGGGGTATAGAAACCAAAGTAATACGAGAAAATAGTTCCATAATGTCAAGAAAATTAGTTTTTAGAGAAGACAGGTATGATCAGAGTGCGAACAGAAACAGATTGAAATGTTATCTTACAACTGAAGATTAGGAAAAACCAGAAAGAAATGGGAAAAAACAGCAATGGAAAGAGGAAGCGAACAAGATTTGATTTATGGTAGTGCATCTATTTTTTGAGGACATAGCTGTGACTTGCAGAGCATATGGCGAGGGCTTCTTAATTACAATGGAATCGAAAACACAGTGTCTTTGGTAGATTTCTGTTTACTTTCTAAACGACTATGAATGATGAGTCTGTTGATATGTTGTGACAGGTGCCAATGAAATGTTTGGTTTTAGTTCTTCTCATTGAAGCGGTGCTGCCTCTTTTCAGCCATGATGAGCAGTGTTCTCTAACGCATTTTAAAAAGACACGTAAATAACAAACTATATACTTCTCTCCACAGGATCAGATAAAATGGTGTGCACACATTGTAGTGGATATGTGCCAGAGTTATTCTTCCGAATTGTTTTGAAAGCAATGGTCGACAAGAAAATATCACATTCAGGGTTGCTACAGAGATTTTTAAGCAGCTATGTATACAAATTCCTACTGTATGGCTTTTCAGAATGAAATTGCTGAAAAGATATCTTGTTCATTAGTTAACCAGTAAATAAAAGATTAGAAGCAATCAAGCTACACTTATCTACTGAAGCTCACAAAGCTGAACTATTTGAGCAATAAAATTAGACAAAAAATTAATCGATGCGAATGAAAAGTAACTCTGAAAAAGAGTTATTTAAGAAAGATGAGATTGCATATATACTCTTTAGCAAAACATCATCTTTACCGGTGTTCAAATCACTTTCTAGATAATACTTGGAATGTTTTTTTTCTGTGTCAATACAGTCACAATATAAGCTAAATTTCGATTTAATATGAATAAAATAACTCATTTATATTTAGAGTAATAAATGAAGTATGGCGTATAGTTTACCTTCTTATTAATATCCCTGAATGTGAGTAGAAATGCACGTTTCTGCTGTTCACTGACTCTTTTATTATGGAAGTATTTTTCACAATCATCTCGGATTTGTTTAGCTTCTGCATTGATCGAGATCAATTATTATTCGATAAAAAAATATCGATTTACCTGCTGATTTACTCAACCATTCTTCTTTTTTTCTTTTAATTTTATCCATCATTTGTTGTTTTAATCCTTCACGAATATATTTCCTGTTGAGGCAAAATTAAAATTAATCAAACAATTCTCACTTAAATTACCGTGATGATTTTGATTAGGAAATACAATTTTTAGTTAGGTTTATGTGTTTGATAAGGATTGGTGAAGACAATAGGTTAAGTTATTGATTACAAGTAAACTAAAAGTAATAACTTTAGTGTATACTCACTTAATTATTCATGTCCAGAGCTTCCTTGACTATTGCCACCAATCATCTAACATCATTTCAAAGTGCCCGGGGATGACTAGTTACCTAGGTTGATGACCACATTGCAGGCTTGGTTGATAGAGTTCAGCCAGCACCAACAAGAGGAATTGGACATAAAACCTTAGTTACAGCCTGGTAACCAGTCAGTGTATCCAAAACAGTCCCACAGGAGGTTCACCTTGAGCCCGAATAGCTTAATGGTAACGTCTTTGGCTGATACGGACTTGATTCTCAGATGGGGGGGCGTCAATCTCATCGGAGTTCAGATACCCCTCACTGATAAGTGTCAAAAAGCACAAAACCTAAGTTCAGGGCTTCCTACCGATTGCCCCCAACCATTTAACGTAGTAATTAAATTATGAAAACTGATAAATATTAAGATAGCAGTCTCATATCTATCAATGGTTATTTTGTTCGCTTTTTTATAAGTAATAGTTAAATTTTATCATATTTTCTTTCATACTGCACAACTATACTACCTTCCTGCACTAGTGAAACTTATGCCAAAGATATCAGTAGTGGATGATTGACCGTCAAATCCCTTTATATTTGTGACACTCATGTTTGGGGGACACTTTAATTCTAAAGGCACCTGGTTTATGGTTAAATATAAAAGTGTTATATGTAGTGAAGAACAACGTGTTTACTGATACACCTCAAAAGAAATTAGCATAAATGTATGACAAAGAGTGAACACAAATCTCATACTTTGGCTTATATATTGATAGGGCTGTTTTACAATCCTTTGCTGTTTTTTGAATTCACCATATTTTCTCTTTCAAAGTGTTTCAAACATTCCATTTCTCTATGTTGACATCATTGATTTGATTTAAGGCGTTTGGCATTCCTTATAAAATAGAAGCACTATTATGTTGAAGTTTCTACCATCAAATCTGGTCGCTTGTCTACTCCAAGTTTTTAATTATAAGTGCGTGATCAGAAAAAATGGCAGTTTTAATCCTTAGTCGAAATTAGGAGATCAGTGATACGAATGAAACACGAATATTCCCTTATTTGTTAGTCAGACCATCTAAGATAGCTTCAAGAATAAATTTACTACGTTAAATCACTTCGAAAAAGGAAGTTGAACTAGAGACCTGTAGGTCTCTTGTCCAGTGTTTTACCACCTGAGTTAGCTTTAGTAGATCAAAAAGCTGAGTGTCAGTCTAATAATCTTTAATTTAATAATTCCCATAGTCGAATTAAGAACACAATATTCACAACAAATTTACTGACCGACTTCTGTCAATCAACCAACCGTGATTTTAAGATCACCTCTCGAATCCATGCTATCTTGCCACGTTTTCTTCATCCTAAACTTCCAAAGACAGAAGAGGCCTTGGTCATTTATGGATTCAAGTCAGACCCATGTGCACAAAAGAACTATGTAAAATCCCTATTTCCACCTTGGCCTTGAAGGGATAAACGTTTACTTATTTTTGTTTATTTGGTTATTCTATATACCTTTCCCTCATTATTACGATTGTTGTTATTATTATTATTGCTACAACTACTATTGGAAAACCTGGAAGTGGTGGACAGCTGTTTCGCCCTAGTTTGGGACTCCTCACAGTGCGCACCCGCTGCGGTTCGAATCCAGGACCTTCCAGCAACAAGGCGATCTCGTAATTCATTCAGCCACTGGGAGCCGATACAATGGCGTTTGAATTCCAGCTTCTACCAATTCGTCTGGTAACGGAACAGTTACTTGCCTATTTATTGGCGGGAGTAGGAATTCATAGGCCATTGAGTTGGGTCCCTGTAGCTGAACGGTCTATGGGCGTGCGTCGTAACTGGAAGGTACTGGGTCCGAACCGCAGGGAGCGTGTACTGATGAGGAGTCTCAAACCAGGGCGAAACAGTCGTCCAGCAAGATTATAAGCATCCAGATCATAGATGTTACAAATTTCCCAAAATAATTCAAGCGTCAAGTCAGACTGAATCATTATAAATTATTTAAAATTCTATCTTATCAAAGTACACGCCATATTACGTAATGTTTTATATTTGCCTACTAAGCATATAGTTATACACCCCGCCCCAACATCTTTACCTTCTATGAACTATTCTATATATACATCTACATATATATCATAATTTGTTTTGCCATCTGACACTTGATATTTAACTATGATTATTATCACACAGTTTAACTGCATTTCATACCATTATTATTTTATGTATTCACACCTTTAATTCTGTTATGTATTTTCCCGTCGATTGTTTGGACTAAAGTGCTCAATCTCAGATTGACACGTCGGCTCATTGTGCAGATGCTTCCACGATGTCTGGTCATGTAACTTGAAGTCAATTGGTGGATGATGACTAGCAGTGGAATCCAGGAGGCGCGTTGCGTCCCATTTGGGACTCGTCATCTGGATGTACCTGCATTCCCCAGTGAAAGGTGGCGTTCCCATCGAGGCTTGAACCCAGTGCCCATCGTTTCAAACGCCAAAGCGTTATCCACTAGATCACTTGGGCCAAGAGAGCCTTGCGCAACTATGGGTACTGGGTTCGAGCCTTGGCGGGAAAACCACCACTCACGAGAGAATGCAGGTACATCCATATGGCGAGTCCTAAATGGAAAGCAATGCGCATCCTGGATTCAATTGCTATTCACCATCCACCAATTGTATTCACACCTTTGTTTAAATCTCCTCATGCGATACAACTTCTTAAAAACCATATATATATATATATGTAGCGTTTGTACAGCTTGATAATAAATTCGTTGAAAAAAGTCTCCTTGCTAAATATTATGTTCATACTAGCTATTAATAAATTATAGTAATTACTTAACTACTCTTGGTGAAATATCTAAACAAACGAAGTTCTCACTAAAATGAAGTGATATTTGAAGGAGGCGAAAGCACATCTCAACAATAGTAATTTGCATATAAGCATGAATAAATATACAATATCTGCTTCTCCATAAATACCGAGTTACACAAATGGAGAATTTTTCAGTATAATTCCTAAATCTGTATTTGATTCTTATAAGAAATATCGACAAAAATTTACTACTTGATTAAAATGAACAAATGGATTTACAAAATCTAATTTATTTGGTTCACGATCAAGATATTTTTCTTTCATTTAATAGAATACGGACGCACGCACTGTATAGATCGTCACCGATTTCATATTTTCATTTAGCATTTCTATACTACTTAATGCATAAATAGATATTTTGGGAAATACGTGCAAAATAATGTTTATTTTTTCACTTTATACTTTATTTCAAGATTTCACTTTTGTTGTATTTTTTCATGTTTCAGATAACTGATAAAATAGTAGTTTTTAAAAAATAATGTGTAGCTCCAGTCGTTTGCATCACTGACTTAATAAACGAAAGCAATAAACTATTATAACAGTAAGGATTATTGTGTAAACGAAGTTAGGAAAGACTGTTTCACTTCTTCTAAGAGTTTTGTCGATAAAAGAACATTAGAATGTAATAGAACTCTTTTGACATCGTTAACACAAAGTGTTTGCATCGACAAACAGAAAATAATGCACTGGAAATAGCCATTAAGACATGAAAAAGAGAATAGCATGTGGTTCAGGAAACAGTCCCTTCTAGATGACTTCATTCACTTTATCTATACAGTCATGGGAAGGAAACTCTTCATTGAACCACTTTTTCATTTCATAATAAATAAAATTTAAAAAAACTTGACAAATATTCATCTGCCCGAGGGAAACCGTAATCAACCCAGATAAGCAAGATAAAATTACCAGCGATACATAATTATTCGTCAACCTAAAACTATCACACAGTGGTCTAAAAGCCCATAATTAATGTTAGTGTAAATATTTACCTTCACTTAATGCTATACAGGACAGAATATTGTATATAATATAAAATAAAAAGAAATGATTGAACTAGTATAGTAATCAAAACGTTTTTACACTTCTCCTCCTTGCTTAATCAGAGTCTTAGATTTCGACAGTGTAATAAATATTTGTCAGTATTTTGGCAATCTTTTTATTCCAAGAAGTAGTAAAATCCAAAGCATTCAGGGCAAATTAAGCATCACAATGCTTGAATTGTATGCGATAACTTGTCGTCATATCTTTTGACAGTGTTCATAGATGACTAGAATTGCCTGTTTTGACTATTCTTCTCATTATCAAAGAGCATGATAAATAAATTATTCAAGTGTTATATATTCTTACAAAATTAAGTGTAACTTTTAACTGGATAATAGTTTTTCATAAAAACCTGTTTCATCTTCTAATATGAATTCACTTTAGAGCTTTACATACATATATGCATGATTGGTAAATAATACATGATATGTTATATTGCTAAACTGACTTACCGATAATCCTCCTTCTCTCTTCTATTTCCATAATAATAAGAAGACCATTGGTTATGAAACCGCTCATATTCTTTGCGTAGCATAAGATTTGCACGTTCATGAATATAATGACTTGCATTAGAAGTTTCAGCTAGCATAGTTTTACATTGTTTAGAATAGAAATAGGGATCAATTCTAGGCGGTGGAGCTGGATCATATTTCACTGGAGGTGGATAGACAAGATATATACTTCGTGTACGAAGAGATGTCTGCTCAGAATTTGTATCTGTATAACTATCAGGAACTCGAGGTATACTTGTTGATCTCTGCCTTACTAACTCATTACTGCTCATTATTTTTTTCTTAAGAAGAAAATTTTTTGTTTAAACAGATAATTATACTAGCATTATTGTTATTAGTGCATTCGAATAAGCTTTAGAAAGTACTATGAGTTGTTTTTTTATCTATTATATATAGCTTGTACTTAAATGGCAAGAAAAAGTCTGATTAGTTACTTGACCAATGGAACCAACATATAAATAGTCTTCTTACACCAACTAATAGTTTTATCAAATTAAGGTCATTCATAGTTCTTGGGTTTTCTACCAATTCGCACATATATGGAGTTATTTATTTATTTATTTCAAACCATTTAAAGATAACTTTTATGACTGTTCAGCAATTCAGATTATAAGTATGATGATAATTTGTTTAATTTCTTTTTACAAAGTAATGCTTGTTAGTAAGTGTTAGGCAGTATAATAGGTGGTGTAATATTTAGGTTAAGCGTCGAGTGTTAAGTAAGTAGGGAAATTCGGTCGATGAAGTTTTGAAGCTATACCAACTGAGATGACTATGAAATGTGTTACAAATGCCTAGTCATCTCCTTCCTCAAAGATTAATGTTATTATCAAGTTGGAAAAGAACTACTCATGGTTAAATCAAGACTTGTGATCCGTCCATGAAATCTTAGACCGATAGTCTGAGCCACACAGAGAGGTGTAGACTGCCGGGTTTGGGTTTTCAGAATTCTAAGAACTAGTGGCTAGAAACAATTCTATAGTTGGTTTGTAAGGATTAGTCTGTTTTTTTTTACGAATTGATCTCTAACTGATATCAATCCGTGATCAACTCGTAAAAATTAGTGATACGGTTCAAAATCGTTCTCAGTGGCGTAGATACATTCACTCTCTGTGATCTGCCATATCTATTAAATCCTATTGCTTTTTCTATGTTACTATTCTTTCCCCCTCACATTTCTGCTTATTATGATTCTTTTGAATCTATCTTCTTTTGTGTGCCATATAAAGAGTGTGGCAACTCGAACCGCTGCACTTCTGTGCAGTCCTATATTGAAACCAGTCAGTCAGTAAACATTTTCATGGCATCATTTCCTTGTTATCATAAATAGCAAGTTTGAAGGTAAAATGAAAATTAATCTGTCTACTGGACTATAAAAGCAGTCAGCCCTTAATTCTGGCAGATCCCTAAATCTTGTACTCGGAAAGTAGCTTTCTTCAATATCAAACATTTAAGTTATAGGCTTTGCTATGTCTTATCTGTCATTAATGAATACAAACTACAGAAAGTATTATGTAGTGGAATTTCTGCCAATACCACAGTTAATTCTGGCCTTCTTTTGAAATGATTACTTTCTAGTACATAATCACGAAGGCACCAGTTGGAATTTTAAGCTTTACCAAGTCCACTAAATTGATTGAAAATGACCACATCTCCCATATATATAAAATTCTTCTCAGTCTCATTATCATCCTAAAGCGTTAATAAAGAGAAATCTCTCTTGGAATACCAAGTCTTTTGTAGGAACCTTTTGGAAATTATGCTTCAAAAAAAGCAGCAACGCTTGAATATATTATGAAACACATCACTAATTCTTAAACACCTGGGAGGATGTTAGTTTGGAAACATTTTCTCCTTCTCATACAATAGTTTTCGCTTTACTGTCTTATAAAATCAGTTTATTTAACCTTTTAGGATATTGTTTTGCACTATTTATACACGAGAATGAGTTTATGCAATAAGTTTGATGAAATTTGTCTCCTGAGTATTAGTCAGCTTTTAAGGATATTGGTAAAAGTAAGCCAGTGAATTTTAGTGAATTATTTGGTTTATACACCAACTAATGCTGGGTCCATGATTATGTCAAAATCGAATAATAATAAATAATCGAATTGAAATATCTGTTAATTAATTACAGATACTATCTGTTACTGCAATAAATGAAAACTATTTCTGATCTATTCAAATATTTTCCCAAGGCTCAAATGATTGCTAATAAGAAAACAATAGAACATTTACTGAATTTGTGTTATTCATACTAACATAAGTAAAAGAAGGTAATCATTCATCAAAATTTTGAGCAAGCGAAGGTTTAGATGGCTGGTTAAATCATTCCTCAATAATTTCCCATACCCCTCTGGAAACCATTGCAACGTGAGTTATTCAGTTTGCTATATATATATGTATATATATAGTCCAGTCTGACTGTCCTTTGAAAACATGTTTACAAGCAGTAATCGACAGAATTTGGCTTATTTCCCTTTTTCCTGTATGGTTTTATGTTCAGGACCAGTTATAAATGCGTGACGTTTTCAGTATGAAAAGTATACATAATTTTAGGAGAGAAAGTCATAGATCTAATAATGATCGAAGTATATAATGAATGTACAACTTATAAAGTTGAAAAACGTCAGCCGATCACATCATTATTCATTAAAAAATACCACTCATTTTGTTCAACTTATTTATTCGAAATACCACAGTGAAAAAAAAACTAAAAGCAGCATAACATAGCACAACGACAGTAACAGTAATTTGAAACTTGTTTTCTTTTCACTTGTAACAAGTGTCAGTTGACAAGTTTCAGAAAACAAATTAACATGGAAACCTGGAGTTTTAATTATCCTCTTGCAGGGATATTTCCCCTCCTTCATTTTTCTATTCTTCTAAATCATTTGAACAATCTGTATCAGGTAGATTTCGAAAAAGCCAGTGATTTGCTGAGTTCTTTATACATTCTAGCAGATGACCTATTCTATTAACACAGGATTTTTTATTGGTAAAAATTTAAAAACAATTCATATATAGGTTACCTTTCATCCAAAGAACTTTCAAGTTTTGTTATTGTAGCAGTTTTGGTCTTTTCCATGTTTGTTTTCAATGAATTCAGTTCTTCTTGGGATCTAAATTCAAGAAATCCCTTAAATGGTATACACACAGTCTCTGAATAAATTAATATATCATGTCTGTATACACTCTAAAAAGCTAATTAACCAGTATCTGCAGGTTTCATTACACAATTAGAGAGTTCGTTTCGTAACTACGGCTAGATAAACATTCACAATTCTACAGTACGGAACATCTGTGTGATATAAGCATCAAACACCTTAAAATTATTCTGTATTGATTTCATAGGTGATCATACTTACTAATTACAAATTACTCAACGAGATTCTTCGTATTCATCTATTTATTTATTTGGGTGACAATTATGTGCAAATTAGCGTCAACATTTCTTGTAGTTAAGGTCGAGGAGCCTTTTTTGACTTGAGCTTCAAATTAGAAAAGTCAGTTAACATCCTTCTGATAAAGTCTCGCCGTAGTTTTAAGTTATGAAATTGAAATTTTTGATAATTTTTGAAAATCTAACATCTATTTCATGTACACTGAGATGTTTTCTGACACATGAAATAAGAATTCTCTTCTTAGTATTTGGGAATGTTTTCATCAAACGTAGCGAATAAAATGTCGTAGTAGAATTTATCTTATATCCGAAACCGATGTCAAACGATTTTAATTGCATGTATTCTCATTTTTTTCAATAAACGAAACCTCAGTTATTAGCCTGTCTCTCCACACAAGTACACTACAACTTATTACTGCCATATTATTTCACCCGATTGTACTCGTAGTGCAATAGCTTAGTCTGTGTAGGACTTCTTATCATATTAAGGTCTCACAGCCTAGATTTCTATGCCTCCGAAACCCTGTATTCCATTCGAAACAAAAGAAACTAGTAAAAATAGTCTGGATCTCGCTTGAGCGTTTTTCTCCGCTAACCGTTTAAATCTAGCTTATTATTTCGACCTATGTTTTTGACCTCAAAGTCATCGCAAGTTAATACCAAAAAACCAATTTAATCTGTTTGGTGGGTTCTAAAAGATCCTTTAACCAAAATAATCTGTTTCAGGGTGAGTTTATGAGTTCAGATTTCCTTTTTATCCCTGCCCTCTTCAGAATTCGATGTAGGGCTATAAAGAATACCTTTTTGTATGGCAGCACTATCTATTTTTAAAATTCCCCTGCTTTGGTGTTGTCATCTTTCCCTGTACGTTTATCATCTATGTCAATCTTATTATCATATCCTGTGAAACATATTATATACGTATATATTAATCGAAAAGACAGTCACAGTTTTATTTCTCCAGCCATCTCCAGCAGATTAACTGCTCGTATACAGAAGCTTTTCCAAAGCAAAATATAATACAGTAGAACTAATTAGTTTCCCGAATATGAAACTGCATGGCGAGGAGTAATAAATATTTCTTACTTGTTTTGTCTTTCTCTCATGATCCTCAACATTCTAATTAGAACTCTTTTTTTAACTATCGGAGAATATTAGAAAGTGAAAATGTGAATCTAACTTCGTATTTTTTCATTTTCTTCAATAATCTTTTTCAGTTCTTCTTTCGCTGAAAGTTGAATAAAGATGAGAACTATTTCTTGTTTACCTGACTTTATTTTATCTATCAACTGGCTCTTTTCCGCTTTTGCTGAAGATAATTGATTCTTTAACTTCTCCTTCTCTGAAAAATTTTTTAATTGCTTCGTTGTTATCATATGTGAGGTACCTTCCACATATTCATCCAAGCTCTTCTGAAAATTTTCAATCTGTTGAATGTCTTTTCCTGCTGAATTCATTTTATGCGAGATCTACCACTACCAAGGAATAAACCACTTGTGAGCATGAGTAATACGGTTAATAAATGGAGAAATTAGTCAATAATAAATTTATCACAAACAAATCACAGTAATATCATTCTGAAGAACGTATAGTGAAAAACCTGAAATTTAATGCAAGTACTTCAGAAGAGAACATTTAGAGTAAGTAAATGTCAGGCTAAAAAGTTGCGTAGAGATAACAAATTTTTTCCATTTTCATTTGTGAGCCAAGAGTTTACATCCTATCACCTGCCTGAAACAATCCAGGAAGCCTCTTTCAAACATTTCTGTTTTAACAATATACATTTTGTGAAAAACATACCGTTTGGTTTTTAAAATATACACTTGCTTATCCGTAATATCAAAAAAATGTAAGTATCATTTCAGTTAGAGGTTGGTAACTAACTTAAAGAATTTAAATCCACCAATCCTTGTATAAGGAATATATATTTATAAATTGTAATCAAGTGGATTCCCCAAGCTCCTTTATCTAACTAGTGAAACTGTGGCTGAATTTCTGTTTTCATGTTACGGCCACTCAAATTGGGAAAAATTAGAAAAAATCTAACGCTGAAACAAAGGAGCAGCTAGTTACTTAAGCATAATTTTAGCTGCTTTTATTTTTTCACAGATGATTTTTCAGTGATTCAGTTTTACTGAATGAAAACTTTCACAGTATTTACTGATCACAAAAATCTTTTAAGAATTTTAACTGCTTCCACATTGTTTTATGTCGTAAACAGCTTCTGATAAAAGATATTTTAAAGTTTGTCCTCACTCAGTTTTACAGAACGGACGCAAAGCCGACGAAGGAAAGTTTCGTTAACTATTTAATTTTTAACTGAAAAATGCTGTTCCAAACCCTTACATTTAAGCTCATTTCTGCATTATTCATTGCCATTTTTTAAATACACCCTGTGATTCAACCTTTGTGCGCACTACTATCGAATTATTGACAATCATTTTCAACACAGTTGAGTTTAACATCAGTGTTAGGTATTCACTCGACGATTTATTCATCGCTTAGTAGCACATCGTTGACACAAACATTTCTCAGTGGAATTAAGAGGAATAAAACTAGCACTACCGTTAGAGGCAGCAAGTAATAAGCTATCAGTCGACTACAGGCTTATGAAGTTCTTCTTCTGAATGTGATGTTAAACTAGTCTCCACTTCGTGACGAAAAATGACCCACTATTTTAGAATTTATTTAAAACTGTATTAATTAAAGTGCTTGAAAAGATAGCTCATCACGTATTTGTGAGTACTACTAAGCTTCGAAAAAACCATTTTAATTTCAACAGATAATGTGACTAACAGGCCAGAAAACTTCACATAAATAATTATAAGATACGAAACTTTGATAAAGTAATGTACTCGGTGATCAAAAGTTTGAGAAAGCTTTTGGAGAGTATTCCAATATACAATTTCTAAAAATTTGCATCAATGAGCGTTTTCAACCTATTAGATCTTGACATATTAATATGACCACTGCAGGGTTACACAATTCAGTATCACTTCAATTGAACTATTAGTGCCATCATTGCTATTAAATGTCCTAATACTTAGTTCCTTGTACATTATATGCGGAGAACCACCAGCCAGTTTTATGCATACTTTGTTATTATTCTTAGTTTGTTCGCGACTTTCATCTAAATGTCTTCGTGTTTAGTCTGTGTTGATTACAACCCAAAAAGTCCTTTATAGTCAAACTCTTACAACAGTTTACCGACAGAAAATTAGTATATGAGGAAAGATCACTGGTCTGTTTTTGTGTTGTTGTCATTTTAAATGTGGTTTCATGAATATTCAAAACCCGTAAAGCATCTTACATGACGCGTTAACAAATTGTCGCTTTTAAATTACCGCTTTTGTGACACTGCCATACTTCCAAATCATTGTTCAACATTCAGTAGACGAGCGAGTATAAGCAAAACTCAGTTCTTTAAACCTGCTTACTGTGTTTTATGTAAAGTTTTCCAGTTTCCCTGGAAGTTCTCCTCCTCCTGCGTTAAATCAAGTTACGGTATAGCTCTTACTCAAATATATGCTGTTCACTGGTTGACCATAACTATCAGTAGGAAAGTGAACAAAATTTGAGTTGTCGCTCAACTTTGATGGTGACCTGAGTAAAGGGTATACAATTTAACATATATAAGAACCTGTTCGCATTGTTTGTACAATAATCGAACAATCTAAACTTTTGAAAAAGTATTAATTTATGATACTTCGAGATTATAATTTATAGCATAACCGATCGTGCCTATAAAAACGACATACATTCCTTGTAAACACTAGTTCACACGAAATATAAATTATCATTATTGTAATCTTTGATTGTATATATAATTTGAAGTAACATTGAGCCTAATTTTTTGTCCTTGGGGACACCTGTCAGTCGAGCTAATTGTAGGTGTAAGGAAAGCCATCAACAGTTCTACACTATGACATTTGGTCCAAACAGGCCATCAAGTTAGCATTGAAGCATATTTTTCAGTCGTCTATTCAGTACCAGATAAATTGCCGGAAGCCTCGAGATACTGGCTGTCCAAACATCAGAGGCCACTGTAATCAGATTAAAACAGTCAGTGCTCCGTATCCAAGAGAAATAGGTTCAGAAACGCCTCCCATGCCTGATGGAGGACATACAAATTCACAAATACTGTACTTTGTGCCATGTCACCTTTTGTGTGCGGCTCTCCATCTTACATGTACGAACTCCTTCACCACTTGTGGTTACACCTTTGCAAACGAACTATTTATTTTCTGATTTATGAATATAATCACATTAACGTGTTTCGGCGGCACAGCAGTTAGGATGCTCGCCTACCATTCACATGGTCCGGGGTTCGATCTCCGGCCGACGCACTCCTTTACCTCACTAAGCCAGTAGTGAGACTGGTAAAGAGAGAAAGTTGGGCATGAGGCTAATAACCTCATCCTGCAAAAATTAACACCGCCACAGAAACTTCAAGCCTCTAGCTTGGAGCCCTATGTTCCATTGGGAACGTGAAGGAAAAAAAGAACATGTTTCGAACTCTAATATATCAAAATCTATTCTCACCCAACTTTTGAGATTTGAAATCAGTGAACTGACATTATTTTAATATACGTTATCGCTGATAGTAATAGCGGTTATATAATTAATTATGGAACCCCTATGCTACACCCTAACACGAGTCATCTCAGACTTCTGCTTCGTTACTAAAAATAATATATCCCAAAATTTTAATATAACCCGTTATCTTATAACTAATAAGATCAAACGTCAATTTCATTGAAATTTCATCTAGTGACTTGTGCTTTATTCAGAATCTTCACTCTTTAGCCAGTGTTCTTTCTGAACTTGTAGTAAGAGTTCATACCAAAAATGCTAACAACCATTGGTACTTTACAGATGCATACGGCCGTAGAAAGAATATTCCTTTTTCTCAGTCAGCCATGTCAAGTTTGTCTTAAAAGTTGAACAGCATGCTTGACTGACGCCCTTCTTTTGATAGTTTGTTCTACGTCTGAGCACACCTGATCAAGTCAAAATTTTGCCTTGCAGGTGTTTTATCCGGTTTCTGTACTTTTAGTGTGTACCAGGTTTCAACCATTGTCATCTGAAAATCGATTACCATTAAAAGATACAAGGATTATTTAGTTCAGGAGCTTGTAGAAAAGTGGCAGGTTTACACGCAAACTTCTTGGCCATAGAGCTTCTAGCCATAAAGTTTGGTGATACATTGGTAGTGTAATCACACCTAGTTGAGTAGGGCGTGTCGTCTTCTGTTCCGGGTATCTTTAGTGTGAGGTATCCTTATACTCCTTCCGCTTTCGGTTTGTCTCCGATGCTTGTACTGCCAAATATGAATTGCCAGTATCTAAGGAGATGATGCACAAAAACTTGTACAGAAAAATTCTGGACTCATACCGTGGAAATTCCAGAAAAGGAAGTCAGTAAGCCCCACGAAATTTCAGCACTTGTTGGGACATGTGTTCTGGAAATGACGTGTGAACATTTCCATCGTAGGTCTAGTGTGTGGCCTTGAGTTCTTATAGACCGTTTTCCCCACTCTGGACTCAGTAGTTACTATAACCTCCTAAATTGCCCTTCACGGAGGCCCCACTCCCTACCTCTTCTTTATTTTTTCCGGGCATTTGCTGCCAATAGTATACTGGCATCATATGGTAAACCCCTGTTACCCCTTCAGGTCGGCGGTTGATAACACCTGCAGAATAGTAACGTCCTTTAATTTAAACATCAGTTTTGGAGCTAAGCTTTAAATTACATTGATCAAATATTCTTGTCAACTGATCATCATCTGTCTGAAAACTTTGGCGTTTCGGTTGAGTGGGAAAAATACCTAAAATGGGCATATTTAGCTATTGTGACGTCGTCAGAATATTAATTTTATTAGATACTAGGATTGGATCTACGCCCACCGTTCTCATAGCAGTCGATGAACATGAAGATCCTGCGCTCTACCACTGAACCCGATGCGTTAGATTTATCTTAAGAGCTGTATGCATTTTTATTTGAATAACACATATGAAGTAAGACCATTTCTGTAGATAGTAGCAGGTAAATAATTTAATTATGCCTCTGTTTGTGTGAAACAAACCCAAGTTTGAAATAGATATCGGGTACAAATAGGCGAATCTGTCATGTTATTTACGACTATTTGACTGATTTAAACAGCTGGACAGCACTTTTATTAGCCACTTTTATCCAGCAAGCAAGCACTACCAGTTGACGCGTGTGGTGTCATACTACCTATATCAACCTATTAGAGGTACGTAACACCATGTATCTGTTCTTTTCGTCTAGATTGTCATTTATATTATCAAAAAGATAATATTGTGATCTGAATAATCTTGACCTCCAAAGCTATCAGTGGTGAAATTTCACCTCCGACTATATAAATTTGAAATGATGAATTCGATTCAATAAAGATGGTCTGTAAACGGGAAATAATAGAGGATTCAAAAACATTGACAAGAGGGCAGGAATGTAGTAAGTAGTTACGTGCAGCTGAGTTCATTCAAGAATCAGGAGAACGAGTAGCAATAATCACACAAATTATTCTAATACAGATTATGTAAGGTGAAAAACATTGGTCGAAAAAATAAGATAAATAAATAAATTTATTCTCATAGTACACTACATGAGGGACGCCAGTTTACAGGCATCATCAAATTGTTACAGAAATAGAACCATATAATTCAATCACAATTTACAGGCAGTAGCAAGATATGCTTTACATGTTCGCTGGAGATTATACATACACTTGATAAATGTTAATCCCAGTAGTATAAAACAGCCTTTTCACTTATATACAATCATTTTTGCGCACAGTTGGAAAAATCTGCTAGATCGTCAGTGAGTGCAACACATCAGGAAATACAGAAGTATTGTCTTCGCATTAACAAAAACACCAGGTCTTTGGTGGATGGATTATAAGTGCCTGGGAAAAAATAAAGCTTGAAGTAAATATTCATACATAACTTTGTTATGTGCAGAATCCTTGAATTATAGTTCATTGATGTGTCATTTTGAAATCAGTGATATGTTTATCTCATTTGATCTGCAATGTCATTTTTGGGAGTAAATATACATAAGCTTTAGACGCATTAATTAATGAATTTCTACTGCTCGTGGGTATTTTCTTAGTGTGAGGAAGGTTTATGAATTTCAGTTGTTCCGACAGGAGTGGAGAATATTAACTGCAGATATGTCTTGAGATGACAAAGCAGACGATAACAGAAGTAAAAATTTAAAAGAGCACTTCTAGGCACATTTTGTCATACATCAGGGCAAAACCCTACAGTCCTAATGGTCCCATTTCTGAAGTACTCAACGCAGCCATCTTGTACTACTCCACGACAGCTATTTACATTGATTTTATATTCCCTAATTTTCAGCTTACTTGCATCTTCCCTTGTTACGTGCAAGAATTTTGGCACGATATGCAGTTTAATAGATATGGGGACAACCGTCGTATTGCTTTACTATTTAGGGCTGGATAAACAATGATAACATATGCTTGGTAATTCGGAAATAGACACGAGTGCTCCGGTTAACTACTGCTATAGGCTTGGGTCTCACAACGTGAGTATCATGTAGGTTACCCAGCAACATATGCAGAATTAGGCTATTCATTAACCACCATAACGTGAAAATCACGAGTACCTAAAGCGAACTATAGAGAGAGAATAAGGTGCAGGAATCATATTCCTGTCTTGATAGTGAGTTGACGAAACTTACGAAGCACACAAGTGGAATATCCTGAGGAAGACGGTGGTGGACAAATGAAGTGAAGGAACACATTGAATGGCACTCAATAATCACTATCGTTCAGTAGATAAAGAAGGTCTCACCAACTATAAGAAAGACGAAGTACATGCTCGATCGCCCACCTCGTCCTTCCAAATTCCTTAACTGCTACCTACCTCTGAACGAACAAACCGTTTCGTATTAAACAGACCCTGCGGTCACATGGATACCAGGATGACAAAACTTCGAAGGCCTTCAGATAGAAAGTCAAAAGGTCCATAGGTGTTCTACCATCTTTGAATATGCAGAACAATATGGTGTCGTAATTATTCGCGAATAGTATGTCCACCTTTTTAAAGGACGTGCCGTGATGTGGTTTCCTCACCATCTCACCTAAAGTGAGAGTTCAGCTTCTTTCTGCAAGTTATCTGCATTAGGCACTGTACCAATGCGAATGTGCAGGAAAGCGCCAACCACGTGATATTTTACACCACTAATATTAACAAGCAAACTGATCGCGCATTAACACCGAGCTATAAATGCGATGGGATAGGAACGCCATCTCTGACGCGCTGACCACGAATACTGCTTGACTACGCCATCAACATTACACGGTAACTACCTGTTTTCCCAGCCAGCCCCACTTAGGCCGGAACACACAACGATCTATGTTGGAAGGTTTCTTTGTCTACATTAGTAAGAAGTCGGGAGTGAGTCTCCCATAGAAGACAATGATATTTAGAGATGCGTATATAATCAGTGGAGTTGAGAGATTGAAGAGAGCTAATGGGGCTATTTCCAAGCCAGAATACCCAAGGACGAAAATATCCTGATCCAGTCTCACCGTAACATATGACACATCTGATAACCCTGACCCTTAACCGGAAATTATTCTGGAACGAGGAGCGCGCTTCGTGTAGGACGTTACAATCTCCCTAAATAATGTGGAAATAATTTTTCCCATTCTGGAATATCGTGGTCTATATTTGACTACTATACAATTATAACTGATATTGGTTGCACCTCCGGTAGCTAAGTATCCAAATTTATCACCGCCAGAATACTGTTTGGATCTAGTCAAATTCGTGTGAATAAAGAGCAATCTATCACAAAAGAACTATGGAGAAGTCCTAAGTTTTGTGGTCTATAATTATCGGAGTCAACTCGTTTGATAGTGGTCTATTTTTAGTTTGTATTTCATACATTCATACCTGTTTATTATTTTTTTATCTTTTTAGTTAATACAAAAGCATTTCACACACTTTCATCAGTTTTTGAGAAATAGATATTATCTTTACCTCCATAATGGTCAAAGTTATTAAACGAGTTAGTACTGTTAAGAGACTAGCATCAAATAGTCAGCAGCTCACTAAAAACATTAGTGCTGACGACGAATTTGCACTAAGATCAGTCGGTACACTGAGAGTTATAGTACCAAACTTAATGGAGGAACTAATTGATAAGGTAGCCCGTAATACTAGCGATTTACAGATCATTCAGAAATCCATATCAGACCTGCGGGATAAATTTGAAAGTATCACTCCTTTCATCCAACTTTGTGATTCATCACAAGAACTTTGCTTAGATTCAATTCTCAAATCTGAGCGCCTGCTAGACTTTTTGACTGCAGAGGCTGCAAAGAGAGTGAGTCTGGTAAAATTCTCGGCTCCTCAACACCCTACACCAATATCAGCATTGTATCTGATTTAACTTCTTGCCAAAGACGATGCCACACAGGTAAACTAAATGAAGATAACTCCAACAAGACAGCCGTTGTTAATACTTCCCTCATTGGATTGCCTAATGACCAAGAGCACCAGGTAATATCGCATGCATAAACTAAAGGTAGTCAAGTAACTGTTGATGACTCAGTTATAAATACTGAAATCACAGACACAGAAATGTCAGCAGATCATAGTATTGACGTGCATCCCTTGCACACTGACATGAATGCCAAACCCTTGAAACGTCTTTGCTGAATTCAGTCGTATACTCTGAATCTCTTCAGAAGTCATATACCGCACAACCTCGTAGCCCGGCTACTGTGAACCAGCAATCACATCTGGCCATCCAGGTTGGCGTAAATTCAAGGCGATATGATAAAAGTCCTATTTCTGTAAGGAACACCAAAAGAACTGTTGAGACTATTCAACAGAAATCCAGTTGATCAGGTTATCCTACTAGTCCCCAGCAGCCCAAATTACACAAGCTGACTAATACGGAAGACCAAACGCTAGATCCAGAAAACTAAAGCCCACAAGTACGAAAGTTTCAAATGGGCCACCGGCTCATGCTACAGATGGACAGTCATCTAAACTTAATCATGTTACTCAAGTTAGACATAATTCACATACCATTCCGATTACCACTGCCAGTCCTATTATAACAAAAAATAATCGTTACATATCTGCCCAACCACTTTGAAAACACGGAGTTACTCAGCCCCTGACGAATGCACCCTCAACTATGGTGTACAGGAAACACCAGTCTGAGAATACAGACATTAGGCCAAAAACACTTATAGTGCCCTGTCATACTTCTCATGCATTCAGTAGGGGGCACATGCCAGTTACAGCACAATGCTCATCATGGCCCAGGAAGTACTTTTACCAGGCACATGGATCTAAATCATATGCACACAACAGCACGCCGATCACGCATTTCGGCTATAACTATGCAGATAACACGGCTCTAGCTAACTCATATGACCAAAATTTTCTCCAGAGACAACTGGCAGAAGCGCCAGGGATCATGCACGTAGCACGCATGATATCAGACCAATTCCTTGCCGGTATAGCGAACACCTTACAACAGGGAAACTGTTTCTTTCTCGGCAGATAGCAAACACCTTATCCACACATAATACCAACAGTAATACTCTAGATTATCATACGAGTATCTCTCATAGCACGCAATATCTAAACGACCAACTACGCGCGAGTGACTTTTCACAACCCATCCCTAAGTATCAAATTGATGAAAACGTCTGTACAGCATCTTATACAAGCACCGGCAATGATCTAAAATGGCTTACTTATAGCTTTCTGCGTGTTCATCAACTTACTCGTACGGAACAACCATGCAGTGAAAATGGCGGGCTCTGGCTGGCTTGGGTGCAGTAAAACAAATCTGCTTGACAATGACCAATATTAATCTGCGTTCAGTTGAATTCACAATGTAAATAATGCTTATCCATGCCTGTACAACTGGTGTGTCCTACACAGATAGGAAATATATATTGTCTCTAGTGATCATAAGGTAGTAAGTAATGAGTTCGATAATGACTGCATGTATTCAGTTGATAATCATAGAGTATTTTATTACGATATCGTCCATACACTAAAACCACGTAGTCAAAGTCTATCCGTCATCCTCATAAATGCTAGATCAGTTCTTAACAATCACTTGGCATTATGTACGTTAGCCTCTATATGCAATCCGTCGTTGATCATGATCACTGAAGCCTGGTGCTCAAGTGATATTACGGATGATAGCTTATGGATTGATAGGTACAATCTTTTTCGAAGGGATAAGGTAACAGGTCGTGGGGGTGGAACACTTATATACGTTAAACAACCAATTTATGCAACGCATTTTAGCCACCCTATTCTGTCACAACTTAATGACTCGGTGTGTCGAAATAAAAGTTCTCAGAAGTAAACCTATCTTTATAGGTTGTGTATACCAACCGCCATCATCCAACCACGAACACGATAACGTACTCAGCAACATATTTATTGTTGCATCCAATCTTCTCTTCAGTTATAATATAATTGGAGGTGACTTCAATTTGCCTGATATATCATGGCGTACACTTCGAGGACCCTCGAGGTATAATAATCTTCTTAATTCCATCATTACAGGAGGATGGACGCAACACATAAATGTACCCACTAGGTCCGATAACATCATTGATCTTATATTCACGATCAACGTAGCACCATCTACAATTCATGTGGGACATGAATTCCCAGGTAGCGACCATAAAATAGTTGCATGTTCGTTTAGCATTTCTCCAGAAACTATACACAGAAACGAAGTTAGTCGGACACCTATAAGACTATACACACATGTTGATTGGGACCTGTATCAGGACTTGATTAGATACTCTAATTGGAATTCCTACTTTAATAATGACTCCCTAGAGCAAGTTCTTAAAAATTTCTATGACAATATACAGTCTGATAATGGTGTCATAGCGCCTGTGAAATTAATTCAATTCAAAATCCCTCAAGGTGATTTTATTCCAATATCATTAAGAAGAAGTTTGCGGAAGCATTCATTAAGTTACTACAGACATGACGACTTATCATCGTTAATCCCTATCAAAACAATCCTCATTAGAATCTATGAATTGAAAAATCTAAGTCTTAGGAATAAAGAAACGCAGGCCATTCAGTCGCCACATAACAATGGAGAAATAGCCAAACTCTTCAAAAATAGGTTAACAAACTCTAAATCAACATATTCAAGAATGATACACCCAGGCTACATTACTCACGAAATTGCTGAGGATATAACTGAGGTGTTCAGCTCGCACTTGGTCAAACTGTACACTCTAGAAAATGACCAGGATACCGATTTCCCTCGTAAAGCAGAAAAGTGTTTAAGCGATGTAGTCTTCAACGCCCAAGAAATAGATAAATCTAACACAACTCCTATTATCATTGTTGTTCCCTTGGGTTCCTAGTGGAACATAGGGCTTCAACTGAACGTCTCCACTTGGTCCTCTCTTCTGCTGTACTTTTCACTTGCATCCATGTTAATCCATACTGTTTCAGTTCCTCTCCACACGATCTCTTCCATGTCACCCTTGGACGTCCCACTCGCCGATTCCCTTTCGGGTTCCACTCGAGGGCCTGACGCGCGATATCACCTAACGGCCTCCTCAACGAGTGTCCAATCTATCTCCACTTTCTAATGCATATTTGTCGAGCGATTGGTTCTTGTTTTGTTTGTTCCCATATTTTCTTGTTGGTGATTCTTTCCGGCCGGCCATCTGATCTTCAGTATAGAGCGAGCGAAGACAGTTGTTGATAAAGGTCTGCAACAGGCTGTTGGAAACATTCTTTGTGACCCGCCAAGTTTCTGATCGGCATAGCAAAACTGACCAGACGTTTGTATTGAAAATCCAAATTTTATTGTTGATGCTGAGTTGAGTGACGAATATTTCCAGATTGGTTTCAGGTTGATGAATGTGTTTCTCGCCTTCCTGATTCTCGAATTGACATCCGCTTCCGTTCCTTCTGTAGTTGAGACAATGCTCCCTAAATAAGTGAATGAAGTAACCTCTTTCAAATCCCTCCCGTTGATGGTGATTGGCGCTGGATGCTGCTGCTGTTGTTGTTGGTTGGTTATTTTCACAACCTCCGTCTTATCTCTTTTCACCTGGAGTCCTGTCTTTGCTGCTTCTTTGACCAGTTTTTCGGTTTTCGCTTGCAAGTCTTCGATTTTGTGTGACATCAAACATAAATCATCCACGCGCGAAATCCAGGTCTTCTAGGTTGTTCACGTCGGTCCAGGATATCCCTGTCTCCTCGTTTCCCACTGTCTGACGCATAATCCAGTCCACCACAATTAGGAATATCATTGGTGATAATAAATAAATAAATAACAAATAATGGTATATTCTCATTTTGTACATGAGGGACGCCAGTTTACAGGCATCATCAATATGATAAATTACATATACGATTAGCAAAAATATTTAGTAATAGTAATTTAATAAAATACATTTTTTCCTACCTGTGTGGGACACACCAATTGTGCAGGCATGGATAAGTATTCTTTAGATTACATAAATTTGGTTCATGGTAAAATTATAAGGTTGCAGTCATTTTGTCTATGGGAACAATATGATAACTAGTCATTCAATGGAGCAGATCGAGAAATATAGAAATATTGTCTTCTCATTAACAAGAAAACCCAAGTATGTTTTGGATGGATTACAAATTCTTGGGAAAAAATAAAGCTTGAAGTAATTCCTCCATATAACTTTGGTGTGTACGGCATCGAGTCTTATTCTTGATTTATATCCAAATTTGATAATAATTTAAAATAAGTAATACACTTGTATACTTTTGTCAGCATTTTCTTCGTAACATCACAAGTGAATAGTACTCAATGTAGACTAATAATAATGACAGTTTATATTTTCTTATAAACGGGTGTTTTCAAGAAATGCAAGCTATTTTGCAGACAAGATCAGTTATGTTGTAAGTTACGATCGTGAAGTATTATAAATCAATACTTTTTTATTGGCATAAAGGTATATTTCACAACTGTAATCCAGGTTGCGTCGTTGGTGTAGGCAATTCGCAATTCACGAGGGAATTGTAAGATATGGGACCAATAATGTTTGCAGATCATTTGTCATTGTAAATGGGCAAATATCTACATTCTTCATTCTCATTCAAAAAGTTAAATGGAAACTGAAATGGTGAGAGACAAAAGAAGACAAACGACATCAACAACGCAAAAGATTGCGAGTGGAGTACTTAGGAAGTGATTAATATGTATGTATACATTTATATTCTGTTTAGTAATTATGGTTATTTTGGTGCACTAACTAACTCTTCCCGTGATTCTAACTTTTATATTGTGTGAACTAATATTATTGTCCTGTGTAAAAATGTCTATCATGTACTTCCAATAATATTAAAATTTAAAATTGTAGTTTGTTGTAACTACACGTTTAATGAACTTAAAATATCTCTGTTGGGTGAAAAAGTGGGTGTAGGATTCGGACTCAGAAGTCCACTGTCATCTTTGAGCAGTCTGGTGACTGAGGAGATGAACACTGCAAGTGTGTTTGCATCGCGCACATCAGCTGGTAGTCTATTCCAAATGACTGAAAACTTATTTAAGAAGAAATTATACCGCATGTAAGTCTGACAGTGCTCAATAGCGACTAGGTTGTGATGATTTCTAAGATTGTAACTGATGACAGCGGTAGGTTTAATTATTGGCTCGGAGGAGTGCACGAGCAGATTAGTTAGCTTGTAGTAAAAAATCAGGTTTAGCTTAAGACGTCTTTTCCAGAGTGGTTCTAAACTTAGTCTGTCGCAACGTTCATAGTATTGGAGACCACGTTCTAAACCAAGAATTCTTAAAGTGAATTGCCGTTGCACCCTTGTCTGACTCCTGTGTTTACTGCAAACGCTTCTCTGAGTTTACGTTGTGGATCACTTGACATGTGTCTTTGTCGTACAGCTGTTGAATAAGGTTGATGAATATTTGGGGTACGCCGTAGTACTCGAGTAGTTTCCAAATTACTTCACGGTCAACGCTGCCGAAGGCCTCCTAAAAGTCTATAAAGTTGAGGTAGAGGTGTTAATCGCGACAGATAGATAGACTGTATGATAAACAGCCAATCAATATTATGTCACCTTTTTGTCGCGTTTATTGGTCAATTAATATAACTTATACCACGTGATGGTGACCTTGAATGTTCTTTTTTGTCTGTCACTCTATTTGTGTATATATGTCATTAATTGACTGTTCATTTTGTCCGCTCCCTCAATACTGTTCGGTACGTTTTTGTCCTTTTTTTGTAATGACAGTGGATTTGTACATTTTTCTTGGTGAAATTGTATGATTTATTTTATGTTTTAGAAACAGATAAAGTTAAGTCAAGTCATCCTGTTTTTGGCTATAGCTAAGCCGAGACTCTGTATCGTCAGTACTGAGGAAAGAATAAATCCGTAGGTATAAAATAATCCTACAAGAGGTTTGATTGCCATTCCATGCTTTGTCCGATGATGATGCGTAGAGTTGCAATTTGGTCAGAACATGATTTGCCTTTCCTGAATCCAGCTTGTTCTGGTCGGAGTTCTGTATCCAGTGCGTCCTTGATTCTCTCCAGGATGATGCGACTCAGGATTTTACTTGGCGTCGACAGGAGCATGATTCCTCGCCAGTTCTTGCAGAGTCCAAAGTCACCCTTCTTTGGTAGTCTCACTAGGTAACCTTTCCTGCAGTCAGTAGGCACCTTTCCCTCCTTCCAGATCTTTTGCAATAATGGAGTCAGCATATCTGCCGTCGTTTCTGGGTCCGCCTTCAGTGCTTCAAGGGGTATTCCATCTGGTCCAGCTGCTTTTCCAGCTTTCAGAAGCTTGATTGCATTCAAGACTTCAGCTTTCGTTGGAGGATTGGTGTCAACTTGCAGTTGTGTACGTGCTGTTGTTGGTATTTCTGGACGAGTTGTAGGCGGTGGTCGGTTCAAGAGTCCTTTGAAGTGGTCCGCCCATTGTTTAATTTGTCTTTCTTCTTTGGTAATTTGGTAACCTCGCCTAGATTACTAGGTCACTAGTATTCTAGCCGGTCCCAAGCCCAGATGAAGATGGAGGGTTGGGGCGTGGTGCTGGTAACTCCACCCCCGAAACTTAACCAAATTGCTACAAAAACTTCATCGCAACTCTTAAGCTTACTAATCCTCCCGGACCAGATTGAATGTCTTCCGTCCTCTTTAAAAATGGTGGAAATGACATGAACCTACTTCTCCTGAAGATATTTTCAACTTCGATGAGGTGTGGAACATATCCAAATAGCTGGAAGAAATCTTACGCTGTACCTATTCACAAAACCGGACCTATAGCTGACATAGATAACTACCGCCCCATCAACATCACCTCCGTGGTTCCACGTGTGATGGAAAAGATTGTAAAGGAGCAAATTGTTCAGTGTTTGCTTTCGAATGACTTAATATCCTCTTTCCAATACGGTTTCTTAACTAGAAGGTCGTGTATTACTTGACAGTTAGATTATTTCTACCACATTACTGAATGTGTAGATAAAGGTCTTTCGACAGCAACACTATTTCTAGATGTTAGGAAAGCTTTTGATAAGGTCCCACATAACAAACTTATATTTAAACTCCTATCTTATGGAATAAGTGGAAGGCTACTCGAGTGGATAACTTCCTTTCTAACAGAAAGAGAACAGTTAGTTAAAATCAACCATCACTTATCTACATCCGAACCAATAACCAGCGGCGCGATACAAGGTAGCGTTCTTGGTCCTTCCCTATTCATTGTATTCATAAATTATATTGTCTCTATGATCAAGTATGGCAAGCCTTATCTCTTCGCAGATGACCTCAAATTTGTATATGATTTCGACTATAATGATATGAATATTGCTAGTAAAATCCAACAAGACCTAAATAGTCTATGTAACTGGAGTGAAAAGTGGCAGTTAACGTTCAATCCAGCTAAGTCTGGGATAACATACTCCGGACGTTGGAAACTTAGCATATGTCTATACATATACGGTGACCTTGTCTCACAGATCTCGGTGTAACATACTCAGATCTTACGTTTACTGAACACGCAAACAAGGTGGCATCTGTTTGTAAACGTCTAACAGGCTTTGTGCTACTCAACTTTTACACTCCAGAAGCCAGATTGGCCATATAAAGAATACCCTGATAGATGTATTCGAGTGGACTTAGAACCCTTCCGGTAAAGGAGAGTGAAGTGCAACTTATCTCTCTTATTCAAAGTTATAAGAAAGCACTTTAATAGTAACTCATCCATAACGTCGGCTAATCTTAAATCGTATGGTCGACCCAACCATGACTACCTTCTCAAGTTGAACACCCATAAACTCACCACTAGAGCTAACTTTTTCACCATTAAATACTGCAAACTTTGGAACCAGCTACCCTCTGAGATTAGATCCTGTGAAAAGCCTGACAGCTTCAAAAGGAGCCTAGAAAAATATATTAACATGTCCACCCTAACCCGTCTGAAAGATCACAACTGCTGGTAGAGTGGTGAAACAATGACATTTCAATATTTAACTACGGAAAGCACACTAGTCACAATACTAATATAATAATACTCAATAATTATGCATGATCGATTTTTGAAATTTGATTGTTATTACAATTCTTTAAATGATTAAAATATTCATGCAGCAAATGTTCTCTTGCTTTACCATGCTTGTTTCCCTTATAACACTCAATTATTGAGCTTAGTGTATTCTTTGATGATACGAATTATAATATTGATTACACTCTTATCATATATAGTTAGATTTAATTTACGGCTCCCTGTAAGACTAACTACCCTTCTTTAGTATACACACACTGCAGTATTGTTAACCAAATGTTAAAATTTTGTTGGTTAGATGTTAATATCTTTTTATCATATGTGTAGACAGGTTACTTTGCAATGTCAGATGTTTACTATATAAAAGACTGTCATGATAATTTAGTACAATAAGTCCTGCCAACCGACCTTACCTTCAGTTCATACTGGATACATTGAACCCTAACTATATTGTTCTGCTGAATCTTGCTCCACTATTCACAAAACCTATTCTTTTTACTCTTTAAGGGTTTAACATCTTATAAACTAATCTGTTCATTAGGACGCATGCACACATATATAATATGTTCATAAATCTGTACGTGGAGATCTATCGGAAGCACTCACTTAGAAAGCTAGGGAAATGGAATGTGATGTACAAACGTGTCTGGCACCAAGCAATATATTTGCTATGGCCATAACAATCAGAGCCTAACATCATAAAAGGATGGAGGGTGGCGCATGCTGATCAGTAGATATGGTGGTGGTCACTAAGGTGAATCACCCCATCCTGCAGGAACAGCAATATGCAATTTAACGGCTCGAGATTTCTGTGAGGGCTTGAATCTTTATCTTGAAAAAAATAGTAGTAATCGCCTAGACGGATCATGCTTCTACCTTTAAACATATACCATTCGCTCAGCCTATTGTTGAGATGCAACCACGTGGGCTCTGCACAGATTCATGGGGCATCTTATAAATTAACTTACTTTCCTTCGTCGAATTTTTGAATACCACTTTACAATATCTCAACTCATTCATTTTCTAATAACGTCTTCACTTGCTCATTATATTCCACTAAACCTAACATTTTGTAAGTCCTTATGAATTTGATCCGACTTATTCTATTCCTATTCTCTATAGGGTATGGTTGTGCACCAAATACAAAAAAAGGTATGAAATAAAAACAACCGGCTTGAGGATAGTTGTATTAATACCAAAAGTGGACATCATGGTGGTAAGACCAATATGGGTGGCATTATACATTGCAAATGAACTTTGTCAGCCTAGGGATTATAGTCTCTCACTGTATTTTCTTTATGAATGCATTTATTAATGATACATTGCACTTACCTATTTCATTACACTTTAATGATTCACCTTAGCACCTTTACTTTTCTAAAACAGCTTACTATCCCTTGTAAACGTCGAACTTACCTCAATATTGGTTGGTTACCGTATGCCTACCAACACGGGTTGAAAACTAAACGAAGTCGATTTTCTCGCGCAACCTGGAGGACTACTGTACAATTCGATAATCATACGGCCTGGTTCAGACAATGAGTGTATTTATATATATCAAATACTTAACTGTTCAAACATTATTAACTAGCAGACAATCTACGATTTGACATTACATCATACTTGGTCGTGCCTGTAAAAATGGCATGCATTTTCATGTAAATTTATGTTCATTTGAAAATGTACATTATGATTATTATTATAAATTTCCCATCCATTTTATATGAATACACGAATGTACGGCCTAGATGATAACTTCGTCGAAAATAAAATTTTCTTCGCTGCAACTGTCTTTTCATTAACCGCGGAGGAGCTGGAGACGCGTGGCGAGTGGTAATGTGTGGTTCATGCTGTGTGATTCACGTGTACTGTGTACTGTACATAGTGGCTTATAGGAAGCGAATCAAGAGTTTGTGGTCCATGAACAAAATAAATTTGTTCATGTTTGTGAAATGAAAGACATACTGGATGGAGACTCATGGGGCTATGCTGCATCTCTTAAGTATGTATTTTACTGAAAAAGAAGGCAAAGGTTTCCACTTGTATACTACCAGAATAGCTGAAAAGCACGTATAGCCGTTTAAGGTTATTCAATATAATCCCATTGGGAACTAAACTGTTGGCTCACTTGCACTTCTAAAATGCTTTCAGGCCATTCAGAATCATTTTTGTGGTCCTGCAATTATTTTCGAGTAAGCCCGTCGACGCGAATAAGTGGTAACAAGTTACTTTCCGATGAAACGTGCAAAGAGGCTGAAAGGATTTAGTTAAAGGAAATTCCTAAATTGCTTGTGAATTTCGGATAGTGCATAAATTCAGTGCACGCCATATACATGTTACAGAAAGGTTGCTGCAAGGATGCCGGTCGGGCAACCAGCTAGTCTGATTAAGACGGATAGTACGTGATTACTATAAATACCTTCATCTGAACTGGTTAGGATTATGTCGTCCAAACTGGCACAGAGAAAGTGAAGTCACACAATACGTCACGAACAAAATACAGAGAAGTTTACACAACCATGGGAATGGTAAGTGAAGAAACCTAAAAATTTTAAAGTGCGTGGTGACAGCTGACTTAGGGAGTCATCAGAACCAGCTGTGATCTGCCTATTATAGGTCTTTTTTATTGTCGAGCCCTTAGGGGTGATTACAATACCTTTCAATGTCCAGGTCTAACTACACTGGACTTAACGCTGTCCTTAGAAGACTTTCAGCAACAATGTGTAATAACAAACGCGAAAAACCAGAACATGGATTGGCGACTCGAGAATCCTTTATTCTTGCGCCAATATGTGACTAACAATAAGGTTATTATACACAAAGTCTAAGAATAAATGTCATACACTTAATTACAATAATACCTCTGATACTATTTCTTCGTCTTCTAACGAACAGCGAACGATGGAACGATGACTGCAGTATCGGTGACTCTCACCAAAATATGCAGTTGGGTTTGAGTAAACAATCATGAATTGATCGTTCATTCTTCAACTACGTTGACAATGCCTCTGGCCCCTTCCAATAATGATCCCGCACCTCTTGAGAAGGCGTGGACAGTTTAAGTACCCCAACTTCAAGAATGTACTCAAACTCAGCCTTGATGGACGGGAAGGCAGGTTATGTGTGATAATATCTAAGGCATGGTGTCGTCCGATCTATCAATTTGTACTTACGAGCCACTGTCAGTGACTGTTATGAATATGAGAGATTCACAACACGAACTAGCCACTACGTGAAACCAGCAGAAAGAATGAAGTTTTATGTTGAAGGAGGAAAATCACAGACGACAAACCGTCATCGTCAAACCCTCTGGCGATACAACGTTGCACGATTACTGGCTGCTGGCAGCCTTCAAACCAGTGCGAGGTGCCGCAGGTATCTTTCAGGTAAGAGTTCGGGAAGATGCATTGGTGGCACAGTAGTAGAGAGCGCGCCAAGCACGCAGTTCGTTAGGAGTTCGATCCCCAATCAACGCACTCGCTCACCTCACAAAATCAGTAATTAGACTGGTAAGGAGGGAAGTCTAGGCATGAGACTAGCAACCTCATCCCGTAGAAAATGAATACCATTGCGATAGAAACTTCAAGCCTCTAGCTTGAAGGCATATGTTTCACTTAGAACGCAATGAATAAAAGAGTTCAGAAAACATATCTCAAAGTGACTACCTACGCTGTTGAAGTGGTGGCAGAGAGGTGAACGGCTGGCGACCTCGCTACCGCCTGCTTGTCAATTCTTTTCCCGATTTTCCTAGACAGCAGGTGTATCGTTAGGTAAATCTCACGGCATTGATGCAGTGATATCTATACCAGCAGCACCAGATGAAATGTAGCTATCTCGATGGAAATCACCTGCTGAGAGTGCGGAAGGCAGTTTTTCTGCGTGAGTGAGAGGCGTAGTTGAAGGAAGAACGGCTGGCTGATATTACGTCCTATTACTACGAAACTACACACATGGTTTATTAATTTGAATCACAGCTCACCTTTTCAGGGTTAAAAAGCTTATTTGTGTGGGCCCATGCGAGTAACCACTGCACAAGGAACGCCTGTATTGGCTCAGTAGCGTTTGCGGGTTCATCAGCTTCTTCATTCATCCCCACTAATTTGGTGTTATAAGAATGGTGATGTGAATTTCTCCCGAAAGAAATCCGAAACGATAATCCAAACTATAGATTTAACCACACGTAGAGTGACCCGTAAAGTCCGAAATACAGGATATTCTGCAATACGGTACTTTATTACTTTATTACACCTCAAAATGCCGTCAAATGCACAACGACTGTGCAGTCAATAAGTAAAAACAGCAATGCTGTGTCAAGGTCAATCCACGAGTCGGTTCAAACAGCCAGCGAATGCCAAGCAAAGAATAAACAAATATGAACAAACAACTTTCATTGGCAAAGCATACACTATAGGGTAAGGTCAGCAAATAATGTTTAAGGAGAAGAAAAATAAGAACTATACATTAATAGGATGATAATAAAACAAGTAATTTAACTGCGGTTGTAAGCAAATGTCATTGTTATGAATTAACATATAAAAATCATACTACTTACTAATGGCAAGTAGTATAATGTTGAACGAAGGAAAGATTGAGAATGAACAGGTAGGAAAAGAATTAACAGGTGATAAGATTCATTTCACCATTAGCAATGTTTACAAATACAGTAGTTTGAAAGTGTATTATCAGTCCAAAACCCTGAACTGGCTACTTCACTTGGGTGAGCTTCCGCGTAACTTCTGTATCTTGAAGACTCATATCTCAGAGGAGGATATGTATTTTCGGGTGATTATATGGCATATCCCCTATTTAAAGTGGCATCACCTGCTTCATCTTGTCGGCATCCATGCGGTTTAGTTGATTTGAGCTGTGGCCAGTTGTCCTGGCAAATGCATTTGACGTAATTTCGGTGATTATTTTGCTCTTGTTGGGTGAATTTATATGAAAATGGTTGTTTGATATTGTTCTTGAGCATTTACGTATTGCTTGTGCGGCAGAACGCTTAAATTTATGGTTCACGCAAAGATTATTTGACATACCGAGTATGCTTCACGTACATTTCGACGACTGTCTTTTGACAATTTTCTTTGTGGCTTGTTGGCAACCTGTACTCAGTAGTAAATTTCCCGACCAGCTGTTGTGCAATACCTATTTCTGTTGCAGGGACCAGAGAATATAGTTGATATAGAATTCCTGCATTCTTCTTCACTTTTGTGTGGTGTTTTGATCACTAAAAGTCAGTGGAATCCATACATACAAGCGAAGATTAGTGTTCTGCAGTATGTTTCACGATCATTTGCAACATTCGCTGAAGCCCTATGTTCCTCTAGGAACTAAAGGAAATAATAATAATAATCCGATTTTTCCCGCAAACTAAAGATAAAATTACAGCAACCATGTTATTTAACCGTAAATCATGTAATTTAAATATGTAATTTAAATAATACTTATCCATGCCAATACAACTTGTGTCTCCTATATTTGTAGGAATAAATATGTACCTTATTGTATTATCATTACTAACTATACTTACTAATTGTATGTGTGATTTATCGAATTGATGATGCCTGCAAACTGGAGTCCCCCATGTACGAAAATGAGGATATACTATTGTTATTATTACTATTATAACATATTCCAGTGCTTTGCTGAACTTGAAAAAAAATGCCGCGATCAGGTACATAAGGAAATCTGAGATGTGTGTAATTTTGTCCTATTATTTAGCTTGCTTTCACGAACTTTTCACTTTCTGCAATTATCCTGAAGCCATATTATGCGCGTTTGTTCAACGGAAATTCGAAGAATTATTTTGAAATCACGTGGACGTAGTGTCCGACATCTATTAAAGCCACGGACGTAAGGCTTAGAAGCGGTTGCCATATCTACTTAAGGGGGACTCATCGGTGTCTGCAAGTAAGGGCATCAAAGCATATTCCTAAATGCCTCCAGAAGCAAACATAATCTCCAGAACCTATCAGTGGTGACAACAGAAGACCTACATCCTCTATTGCGAAACATCATATAGGAACAGGTCATAAAATTGACGTTTACACATTTTTTAAACCTATCGATAAAACGTGTTTGGTGGGTATCCTACAGTTTGTAGAACCTATAGCTGGCAATTATGAAGTTCAAAGCACCTTTACAATGTAAAAAACAGTTCTTCATCACACTAAACCTACGTTCCTTGGTATACTTTGTTTTGATACCAGTCAGAATATATATAGTAATACCTCCATTATATCCTCTAGTGATCACTGTTATTTTGACCTTCAGTGTATCCATTTAATTCGACCTAAATATTTTTCACCTCTCAAATCTTTAATAATTTCATATGGACGTGTGTGATCAGATTGCTAAAAATGTGTTGCGCAAGGACATCACACAATTCAGGCAAAAGAGGTCTTCTCACTGCATTGTCTGAATATCCACTTGTCTCAAAAAGGTGACTGACGTAATCGCACATTGATATAAACGTTCATTAATAATTAATAATATATATTTTTCACATAAATTGACCATTTACATGATTAACATACCG
>OX235271.1:86636264-86661889 GCA_944472155.2 Trichobilharzia szidati | reverse complement strand
GGCTATTTAACAGTTTAACCTTTATGATAGTAGCTAGTACAAGAATTGCTGTACAGTTTATGTTGGCATAGAAATAACTAAAAGATTTAAATAACTCGTTTGTCTACCAATCTAATTGTCTACCCGTAGATTTTTTTTTTTGATTCAGTATTCAGTATAAACTTCACTTTTCTTTTTGTGTACATTACTTCTTCTTTTTTTCATGTAAGGCTTACTTACAGTTTCCACTTTTCAGATTTGTACTTTTCAGTGTTGCTTTTTTTTCTCTGCAGACATTACTGGATTTTTAGTAACTTCTTTTTTTCTGTTTTCATTTATACTTAATGACTTAGTATATGTACTTTCCTTTGCATATTTTACAAAAAATTCTAATTATAAGTTTGTAGTTATCTAAAAGTGAATTGATTACAATGTTTCCTAAACTAACAGGTAGGAAAGAAAAAGAAATGCAACAAAATGTTGACATTTTTGGTATGAAATGTGGATTGAAATTTCTAGAAGCAGTGTCACGTGTTTTGCCTTTTTCTATAGAGATTTATTAGACAGACTAAATGTAGTATTGTAACGACAGAAGACAAGGGCCAGGCAACAGATCGTTTATTAAGGAAAATCAACACATATTTATAGATTTTAATGTACATTATTGTAGATTATTGTTAGTAGAAAATGCAGTCTTTTGATTGGTTGTTCCTCACAGAAAGTTAACCTTGCATCTCTTTGTGGCTGTGTCAGATCATCCATATGCTAACTGTATCCGCCTACGCAAAGCCTTTGTTCTCATTTTCTCACCACCAATATTGGGGACATAAACATTGATGTCAATTACTGTCTACCAACTTTGGCTAGCAGCCAGCTCTCACCACACTTCTACCTTGTTTGTAGGCAAACTGCTTTGGATCATTTGAGAAGCTGGGACGAAACAGCTGTCCAGTACTCCCGGGTTTTCCAATGGTTCTCTAACTAATGTCAGCTCGTGATGAAAATCATCCTTCCTTTGTTCGGGAGGGGGGAGGGGATGATTTGAGTGAGCATAAAGAGTTGGTACACAGTTTCTTATTGGTTATGTTTGGGGTTTTTTGCACAAGGTATTTCGTACTATCTTTAAGTTTTAATTTGTAAGGATTTGACTGGTTTCAAGTTTGGCCACGGATAAATATAACTTGGCAAACCAAGCACTACTGGATAGCGTTTTTATCCTAGTCTGGGACTCTTCATCAGTACGTATAAATGACTCCATGGGGAGTCGGATTCAGGAGATTTAGGTGACAAGGCGAGTTCGTTGATCACTCAGCTACTAGGACGGAAACCAATGGCCTATCGATTCTAAATTCTGTCAATTTATTTTTATATTTTTATTTTTGATTACAGCTTGATGCCACACCGTCTTTTTGGTGCAGGTATGGAATTTTCAGCATGGATATCGGTAGCCCAAATTTTGCAGGCCGACCATTGATATCAGGTGTGCGTCGGCAGGGGATCGAACACCGGACCATATGCATGGTCGGTGAGAGTCCTAACCACTGTGCCACCGGCGTTTTTTTCTTACTATTGTAAAGGTAGAAGGCAAGGTAATTGGTAATGGAATGTTATTTGGTTTTCCTTTCACGTCCCCCATGTTTCTGCGCAACATTGTATCATTTGCTTTCTCTGATTTCAAATTTATCTCCCTGCTATTTCATCTTTTTATGCCAATGAACACCAGTTTATGTGTATACTACTGATAAATCTTATTAGTAGCACACGCCACAATATGATATTTCTTAAACTCCCATTACCGTTTATAGGTACATGGATAGATAGTCAACAGTTAACCGTGTGCACCATGAAAGATGAATTCCATTTCATCGAAAGCATGAACCAGATGGACGTTTCCAGTGAGTTCATAGTATCATTTGATGTGTCTTCCCTGTTCACAAGGATTTCAGTCAATGAAACTGTCAATATCGTTTATCAGCATTTTGGTCTTCTCTCACTCTCAGTGCTCGAATTTAAATGCCTACTGCTAATGTGTATGATGGATATTCAGTTTCAGTTTGACAACACTCTTTACCGTCAAACAGATAGTGTAACTGTTTTCAGTCCACTTAGCTGTGTTTTACCAGACGTCTCTATGTCTAACCTTGAGAGAACAAAGTCGAGACTTGCAATCGACGAAACATCATATTGTTGATATATAGGTGACGCATTAACAGTATACAACAATGGAAGTCATACTTCCTGCCCAATCAGATTATTCAGCAACGCATATGCAAGTATTGAATTCACTATGTAACATGAAAGTGACGGGAAGTTTCATTTCCTTGACACTGTCATTCAAAGCTTGGAGGATGGTAGACTCCAGAGATCGACTCATCGAAAGCCTACATGGGATGGATAATACTTACATTTTAATTGTTTCTGTTCAAATATCTATAAACCAGGACTAGTCAAAACTTCGTTTTGTAGAGCCAGGACAATAGAGGAGAAATTTTTCATTCTCGAAAAGATGTTGAAAAAATAACGGTTACTGTCAGAGATTTACCGACAAGTACAATGAATGTGAAGGCTGAAATGTCAAACAAATTACAGTGAAAAAGAAGCCTGTCTTCATTCATATAAGGATAAAACTTGGTTACTGTGGTAGAGTATAACTCCATTATGGATAAAATTTTTATTTTGATAAAATCACACAGGGTTATACAGTAATATTCACTGATGACCGCGTTTCGAGCACAATTTATTGCCACTCATCATCACATCAAGTCACTTACACAACTTTCTTGCTTCATTTATAGACATGAGTGAAACTGATTAGACACTTGAATAAAATCAATAAGATAAGATAAAATACATTCAGAAATATTATTAGTGTTATCAATAAACAACAATCAGATGGGAAATAAGATATTTTTACTGTGAAATAAATAAATAACTTGTTAGAATGTTATAATATGAATCAAATACATTTTAACATTATTTATTACCCTCCTCTGATTTGACTGGTGGTAATAATATCTTCTATATCTCTGGTATTTGCGTTGATTCACTTCTATTGCATTTATTGGGTGTAGACTCAATGAAGCAGGATACAGTAATCATTCTCTCTCTTCACCTACCTAGATTACTTTTTAGAATTTTAACCCTCTCCCATCCTATTGTGTGGTTGTGTGTTAATGCATGTAGTGCAATTGCTGAGGTTTTTTCTAAATTACTTATCTCCTCGGGGTCAGCCATTCTTCCCTTAGCTAAATTCTCATGTTCCGACAATCTGACTACTCCTGACCTACTGGTTTGACCTATATAGTTGACTTAACCCACAGTCATTGCAAGGTATTTTGTTAATTATATTATTTTGTCTAATTGAGTCAACTGGGTCCTTTAACCTACAGAGCTTGTCTCTGAGTGAGTTTGTTGGTTTGAATGCCACCCTAATTCCTACTTTATTGAGAATCCTACGTAGGGCCTCAGATGTCCCCTCCTTATTTGGTATAACAGTAGATGCCTTATATTCTCTCTTATTTATGTTATCATTACCAGTTTCACAATTATTTTCATTTTGCTTTTGACCTTCTTTGATCTTCCTGATGAATTTTATTGGATAGTTAATTGATACCAATGCTTCTTCTATCTGTTTTATTTCATCACATAGGCCTTTTCTTGTACTACTTAGTGTTACTGCTCGGTTTGTTCGACACTTGACTAAGCCTCTCTTAACAGTTAACAGATGAGATGAATTAAAGTCTGAATATCTATTAGCAGAATGCGCTGTTTTTTATAAACGCTAGTGTGGAGTTTACGTTCTTCTATTCGTTTTATTTTACAATCTAAAATCATGGCTAATTCTCCTTGTTCATTTTCCGCTTCAAATGTGAATTTTATTCCCTCTACTAGTGAGTTTATATGTGTGAAGAAGCTAGAGATATGTTCGGTTAACTTACATTATACAGGCATGCTAAGAATGCTCTGTATATAAAGCTAATAATTTCTTTAGGCTGTAGGTAGCTGATGAGAAGCCAACGAAACAAATGACAGCATCATCTAGTTCTGCACAAACCGTTGTTCTTGCATTATTCAAAGTGAACATACTGCTGTTGTTTACAGAGATTTACAATAAAAAATTTTTTCGATAGAGAAAGAAAGACCAGATTTGCAGTTATAAAATGATATCATTCTATTTCACAGGTTCTCATCAGCTGCAAACTACCTGAAATTACAATGGTTATAATTAATAACATTTCATACTTCATTGTTTGAAAGGTAATACAGAAAGCATTATAAGATAAACGCATCCGGAATATAAGGATTAAAATTTTTTTGTAGTTTATGTCACCATCAATTTATATACTATCAAACTATGAAAAAAGGAAGATAAAGGGGGGGGGGGCGGTGAGAGAAGACAGAAAACAGAAAAATCTAATAAACAGTGTCAACACGGCAACTCATTAAGGTCAAAGTTCATCAATTCGAAAACTCGCTTAGTGAGTTGAACTCACTAGTGTCTATGAGTAATCAGTGTAATGAAAGTGATATGGTTACCAAGGCAGTGAGAGATTGACTACACTCTCTTTCTGTGTGCATAAGTTTGGTCTGAGACGTTTGATTGCAATTGCTTCAGCAAATCGTAGTAGATTCGCTGTCCTTTGTATGTTTAATATTTTGAAGAATTTGGAAATCTCAACAAAATGGCCCGTATCCACAAGGTGTCTGGTAACTGCACTTTGTAAATATTTGCTTCCTTTTAAGCATAAGTTTCTCGGAATACGCTCTGAAAACCGGATAGAAGCCCTTCTTTCTGTCCTTCCGATGTACTTGCTGCCACAGGTGAACGTAAATTTATAAATGCAGTTGGAGGTAACATCAGCAGGATACTTATCCAGTTTCGATTGGCTTATAGAGCATGTAGTATTGTATAGTGTCACTACATTGGCTGCAGGGATAAAGCTTCTAATTCAGTTTTGCTTAATTGTAAATTTGACAGATTATTTCACTGCCTAAATGAGGTCCACCCAAACATTGAATTCACCATGGAATACGAACACAACGGTGAGTTCAATTTCCTAGACCTATGTGTAAAAAGAAGAGACGATGGAACGGTCGAAAAGTTCATCTACAGAAAAGGAACTTGGACCGGACAATACCTTCACTACAACAGCTTCTGCCCTATGAGCTATAAGTGGGGATTAGTAAGGACACTGTACGACAGGGCCAGGAAGTTATGTTCGCCCAACAAGGTAGAAGAAGAATTAAGCTTTGTTGAAAAATGCCTTAAGGAAAACGGGTATCCAAAAGGATTTATCCTAAAGTACAGCAAAGAAAGAGATGAGAAAGAGAAGTATCCAAATTCTTCAAAATATTAAACATACAAAGGACAGCGAATCTACTACGATTTGCTGAAGCAATTGCAATCAAACGTCTCAGACCAAACTTATGCACACAGAAAAGAGAGTGTAGTCAATCTCTCACTGCCTTGGTAACCATATCACTTTCATTACACTGATTACTCATAGACACTAGTGAGTTCAACTCACTAAGCGAGTTTTCGAATTGATGAACTTTGACCTTAATGAGTTGCCGTGTTGACACTGTTTATTAGATTTTTCTGTTTTCTGTCTTCTCTCACCGCCCCCCCCCCCCCCTTTATCTTCCTTTTTTCATAGTTTGATAGTATATAAATTGATGGTGACATAAACTACAAAAAAATTTTAATCCTTATATTCCGGATGCGTTTATCTTATAATGCTTTCTGTATTACCCTTCAAACAATGAAGTATGAAATGTTATTAATTATAACCATTGTAATTTCAGGTAGTTTGCAGCTGATGAGAACCTGTGAAATAGAATGATATCATTTTATAACTGCAAATCTGGTCTTTCTTTCTCTATCGAAATTTATCAAGGGAACCAAATGTATGAAATTTTTTTTCTTTCGCTTTTATTAATTCACTGTTCACGGTAAAGTTGAAGGATTCAGGTGATTTCTTTTAGCAGTTTCTGTAGCGCACTGACAGGATATTGGTGGACCATCGAGAACCAGGTAACACTGAAATTATTCAGGAGTCTGTTTACAACTTCGTCGTAGGAGTGTACAAATAATGTTACTTCTCAGTTTTAACACATTACTAGTCACTGATACACAGGCAAGAAATGAAGCAGGATCTTAACAGCCAGTCATCCTTGGGTAAATCAGGTATCGATTGGATTACCTCCATTTGACGGGTTCCTAATGGAACATAGGCATTCGGCGGTAAATCGTCACTTTACTCAATTCTGTACAGTCTCCAAGATTAGCCGAAAACTTCCGTTACCTCCTCACATGATTTTATCATGATCATATCAACTAGGAACAATGAAAATCGATAAAAACTGATATCCATTATCTAGAGAGTGTCTCTTGTGGTTCAGAAGATTAGTGGATAATGCTTTGTGGTTTGAAATGATGGATACTGGGGAACACCATAGCTCATTGGTAAGCGAATGCATTCATCTGAAGAGGCCAAAGTGGAACGAAACATACATCCTAGATTCCACTGTTAGTCACTACCAACAAAGTGTTAGAAACAATCAATATAACTTGAGAAATGTTACAAAATTTAGTGATGCCCCCCTTGCAAAATATTGTATTTGGAAGATGCAGATTAATCGTTTTCCAATAAGTATTCCCATACAGCATAAACTCATAATACACAGGTCACATTTTTTAAAATGTAAGAATAAATACAATCAGACTTTTGTAGAAAAAGTATAATTGTAAACTCTGAAAGAATAAAGGGTAAGAGAGTCGAAGTCCAAGGCTTCCTACCGATTGCCTCTAAGCATCTAATGTCAACAATTCAAAGTGCACAGTGATAGCAAGCCACCTAGCATGCTGGCCACGTTGTAGACTTGACTGATAGAATTCAGCCTGCACCAAACAAAGGACTAGACACACTACACTAGTCACTGACTAGTGTCCAATCAAAGTATACAGTCGAATACTGTGTAACAACTATCTGATTTTTTTTGATGCGAACAATTTGCATAACTGATAAGAATATTTGAGTTATTCTCTCGGCTGCTTACAATAATAGAAATCCCAGTTATTCTTATCTAAAGCAGATGGTCTACTTACTGTCCCTCGTCATCTTCAATCTAGGGCTGAATACAGAGAAACGATAAAAATGTGATATTTAAGGATAATTTCTGATATTGAATTATTATTGTAATTTACAACTCATTCTGTAATTATCAGCCCCTCCTACAGACTTTACATGAATAGTAATTAAGTACGACGTAGTCAGCAAAAATAAACTAATACCCTTTTATGCAACTGTTACCAGATTATTCTGATGTGATTCTGCTATAAATCCATGATTTCATTTTGAATCTATACAACATTTTAGAAAAATTTTAGTGATGGTAATCAATCTGAGAAAAAGTGAGAGATTCTTACGGAAATTGAGGTGTAGGCACATACTACTTTATACTTTTGATTGGACACTAGCTAGTGTGATGTGTTTAGTCCTTTGTTTACTGCAGACTGAATTCTGTCAGTCAGGTTTGCAATGTGGCCACCATGCTAGGTGGCTCACCATCACGGTGCACTTCGAACTGTCGATATTAGACGGTCAGAGGCAATCAGCAGGAAGCCTAGCACTGGACTTAGGTTTCGTGCTAGTTGGCACTCACCAGTCAGCAAGGTGTATCTGCAATCTTGACGGAACTTATGTCGCTTCTGAGATTCGAACCTGTGTCCCCAGTGCTGCAGCCAGAGACGTTACCACACTGCAAAAGTGACTGATATAATTCAGTCTGAAGTAAACAAGAGACTAGACGCATGGCACTAATACAGTCCTACAGAAGGTCAGTTGCGAGCCCGAATAGTTCATAGGTAACGTCTCTGACTGCAGCACTGGGTGACGCGGGTTCGAATCTCAGAAGGGAAATGAGTTCCTTGAAGGTTACAGATACGCCTTGCTGACTGGTGAGTGCCAAAAAGCACAAAACCTAGGTCCACGGCTTCCTGCCGATCGCCTTCAAGCATTTAATAACAACGTACTACTTGAATCGCATCAGTACTTAAATAATCCTGCATATCAGTTGACAAGCTTTCACCAACCTGATTATAATAAAGTGTTTGAATTGCAACCAGTTTACACATTTTCCTCACCAGTACTTTATTTGATATGAATACTACATGAGTATTTCATTTGTTTTATAAATATTTGTAATTTTCAAGAGAGAGATTATTCAAACACCTGGTTAGGTGGTTTCACTAAGTTATCATCATAAAGCAACGAAAGTCAGCATTTTGGTATGAAGTGAATTCGCTTCATCTCGTAGTCTTTTAAATGTGAAGATAAATTTTTGGAGTCTGGAGAAGAGTAGTTCAATTCAATTCAGCCACGAAAAAACCGAATATAATAATGATAAGATCAGAAATAATAGTTTTTCCTGAGAATATGGTTTGTCACTGTGCTACGGGTTAAAGACGGACAGGATTTCGAAAGCAGGAAATCATGATACGACAATATGTATCATTAACTGGTCATTTATTAAAGATACAATACATCGACGTCTTTAATTTGTTAATATAGCTAACAGTCTTGCCCCCTAATTCAATTTTAGATGTTCCTGTCGATTAATTGGACAGAAGTGCTCGGTCTCAGGTTGACATGTCGGTTTCTTATGCAGATGCTTCGACAATGTCTGAGCATGTAATTAGAAGCATCTTCGCAAAAAAGCCAACATGTCAACCTGAGACCGAGCACTTCGGTCCAGTCAGTCGACAGGAAAATCTAAAATTGAATTAAATAATTAATATGACCCGTTGCATAAGAGGTTGCTCTCGTGTCCCAAGTGGTCTTGTGGATGACGCTTTGACGTTAGAAACTATGGGCACTGGGTTTGAACCTCGGTGGGAACATCATCACTCACTAGAGAACGCAGGTACATCCAGATGACGAGTCCCAAATAGGACGAAATACGTATCCTGGGTTCCACTGCCGGTCACCATCTAACAATCAACTTCTAGTCTTGCCCTTGTCAACGTCTGTGAAACTAAACAAATCTTTATTGTTTATGAAAAGGGTTGAACATATCCGTTACTGTGCTGGGCTATTTTCTCTTACCTTGTGTTTTGAGTGGAACGTAGACTTAGAAGTTTCAGTAGTATTGGTGTTGTTTTTACTATGGGAGGTTACTAGCCTCTCTCTCTCACACACACAATCTTCCCTCTTTCCCTGGCTTACTTAATACCAGTTAAAAAACTGAGGGGTTTAAGTATGAGTTGTCCAGGAATTGAACCAAGACACCTCGCGTGACTCCAAGGTATTCTACAACTGAACGACAGACATACATTCGTTAAATGCACACGATATTATTTATTAGCTAGAATTTGGAAATATTTATTTCAAATCTTTAAATATTCCCATTATTAATTTTAGAATAAGATATACAAGTGAAGTAATACTTCACGTTTTAGAGCCTTCCCAAAGTACATAAACCAGGACTTCCTCTTCACCCAGTCCCAGACATGTCTAATTCAATCTACCATGGAATGGCAAAGGGGTTAGGTGAACTCCTCCAACTGTCACACAAAAATGTAGTAAATCATAGTGTTAAAGACGTCTTTGAATTCATTTCCAATGTACATGATATTAATGTAAATTGGAAGCAAATGCTATCCATAGATGTTTCATCACTGTTCACTAATGTACTACTTATGGAGACTGTTGAATTCATATGCCAACAGATACTAAGAAAGCAGTTCGACATCGGAATTCCAATTGTTAATCTGAAAGAGTTGCTTTTAAGATGTACTATGAATGTACATTTCACATTCAACAACCTTTAATACAGACAAATCGACGGTATTGCCATGGATTCCCCATTGGGGCCAATTTTGGCAGATTTCTTTCTTGATAAGCTTGAAAATGGTCCATTGAAACAAGATAAGTTAAACAGATAAAACGGATTCTTATTTTCGTTATGTTGATGATACGTTTATTATTCTTGATGAGAAAGCTGACAAGGATGAAATGTTAATAAAATTTAATGATGCATATCTATCGCTCATCTTCACTTGTGAAGAAGAACATGGTGGTAGACTACACTTCCTTGATGTCCAATTATGCAGAAGAGAGGATGGTTCACTCAAGAGAGATGTCTATAGAAAACCTACGTCTGTAGGACAGTATACACGCTTCCTCAGTTTTGTATCAATCCGATACAAAATCAATTCGGTCAGATGCCTCACGAATAGAGAAGGACTGATCTGTTCAGATGACTCCCTAGAAAATGAGTTAGGATACATCCAAAATACGCTCGTCCAAATGGGCTATTCTAGTAGATTTGATAGGAGACACATGAACACCAGGTATAATAAAGAGTAACTGACGAAACATTTAAAAAGAAACAACTGTTCCTAAAATTGAAATTTAATGGGGACGTGACTAGTGATGTCCTACATCTGAGATTATCGAGAGCAACAAAACGGACTTATACAGCCGCCAACTTTTGTTTGTCATTTTCCAGCCGACCAATTATAATTACCCAAACGAAAGACAAGCTGCCTAGCTGTGCCACTTCTATGTTTATCTACAAATTTAGTTGTTCCTGTAGAGAAAGCTATATAGGGCTAACAACCAGACAGCTCAATAAAAGTATTAATGAACATCTTTCTTCGTGGTTAGGAAAAGGCCAAATAAAGTCGATAAGAAGTTCTATTTTGACTCATTTGATTGGATAGAAGTAGTTGCCTTCCATTGAACCTATCGAACGGAAGTCGAACACACCTTATACACACAGCTGAAGTTATGGAAATTCAAGAGAACAATCCCAGTCTTTGAATACAAAAGAAGTTTGTTCTACCTTTGTCTCTCCCTTGGCCTAGGTAAAGTTTAATTAAAAACCCTCCCACCCTTTCTTATTTTCCATTTCCTTCATGTTTTAATGATATTTATTTAAACTCTGATTATCTGTCCACTTCACCTTTAGTATTACGCAACTTTTAAGATTTGACCTAATTTATTTTTTGAATTGTCTACATGTACACTTATTACTACCTTCATTATTCTTATCGCCACGTGCATAAACCTTATTATCATTATTTTTGTTATCAATATGATCATCGTTATTAGTGAAGTACAAAACATTGAACCCATTATTATTATTATGTGATCCACAAACTTACCGTCATTTGTTAAAATTTTTATATGTAAATCCACGTAAATTAGAGTAAAACCTGAAGAAGATCTAATTGAAAACAATATTGTTCCTGGAGTTCTAGTGAGAAGTCGTGACCAGTGAGGTCCATCTAGTCAAGTGTGAGGATAGATTTCCAGCTGATGGCATTAGTTGGTGCCAGTCGCGATAAAATCACGAATTGGTAGAAGTAATAATTCATGGGCTGGCCATTGAATCGGGTCCCAGTGGCTTAATTGTATACGAGTTTGCCTGTGTTCGAACCACCGTGGTGGGTGCGTACTGCCGATGATTCCCAAACTAGGCTGAGGAAACAGCTGTCCAGTACTCGCTGAAATCAGTCCATGGTCAAACTCGTAAAAACAAATCTAATCCTTTCAGATCAACTCTTGAAAATTTATTTACTTATTTATTTAATCTAAAACAAGCAACACACGTTGATAAAACAGGATTTCATGAATTTATCCAGTCTGAATAGAACTTAGCTGAATACTCTACATACACCATCATGCAGATGATTTGAGAAATACATAAAAAGATATCTGATTGATGAAAACGTTTTACTGGTTGATTTCAAAAAGATACTGCGTGGAAGGTGTATGAGAGAGTGAAATTTGAAACTTAAGTGGATTGTAGTTCAGCGACATTACTGTTATTTATCAGACAGAACTTAGAAAAGTTGGGAATTACGAAATGAATAATAATAATAATAGTGACACGAGCTAAGACTATAGACCCTAACTGCATAAGCCTTTACAATTACAAGCGCTTTTTTTCATCTGTTCGATTTTCCTCACCAGCCAACATCAGTTAGAGAGGTCATGGAAAACTGGGAAGCACTGAATAGTTGTTTTGTCCTAGTCTGGGACTCTTCATTGCTGTGCAACCCCTATCCCAACAATTATCAGAACAGAGACCCTCAAGTTACGCCACCAAACTCGTTGATTATTCAGGCACTTGAGCTAGAATTCAGTGACCAATGAATTCTAACTTTGTCACTTCATAATATTGTGCTACCCTCACTGGTTACCAAGTCATGACCAGTGGTCTCCATCATATCATGGTGAGGTGGATACTCAATGAATGCATTGGTGGAGAGTAGCGCTGTATCACGAACTGACGAAATCATAATTCATGGTCCACTGAATTCCATTTCTAGCTGCTGAGTGGTCAAAGAACTTGGTCTAGTAGCCTGAAAGTCCAGGGTTCGATCTTTAGAGGTGGCGTGAGTGCACACTGCCAAAAAGTTACAAGCTAGGATGAAACAGGTGTCCAGTAAGCCCTGGTGTTCGATAAGTCTTCAACTGATGTTGGTTCGAAACATTGTAACGGTAGGAGACGAGAGATCTGGTAAAGGAATGTTTCTTTGCAATTCGATATTTCTATGTAGCAAAATTATGCACAACTTATCTTCAAATCTCCATCTGCACAGTTCTTCCATGCTGTGCTACCTCTGCCATTCCTTCATATTGTGTTTCTTTGTGTTCCTTTCACGTATCCCATGTGTCTTTGCAACTCTATATCATTTCCTTTCTGAAATGTATCTCCTTGCTACTTGATGCTTTTATGCCGATGAAAGTCTCTTTATATACTACTGATAACTCTTATCAGTAGCACACGCCATAACATAATCAACAATGAAATAAATTCTTCTTTATTAACATTTTTGCTTGTTTTAAAGCTAGGATTGGATACAATTATCCTAATTTATCTGAATAATCTAGAAAAGAACAGAAGTAGGAGTAAATTAAATGCATATAATCTCTGCCACCTAGTTTCATCACTTTCTGATATCGTTTAGATCCATTTAAGTGTGTCGCTTTGTACCTTACAGTGGATTCACCCCGGCATAGTCTCTTTCTCTCTCTTTACGTAGTAATTAAGGGAATAAGGCTGATATGAAGAGAACTGATGCTTATTGAGGCAAACTAGAATGGACATTAATCACTCTTGATCCCGAATAGATCAGTGGTGATACTTCTGACTGAAGCACTGGGTGAAGCGAACTCAAACCCCTGGAGGCACATGTGTTTCCTCAAGGTTGTAGTTACGCTTTACCCATGAAGGGCCAAGAGTCTCGAAACCAAAGTCCAGTGCTTCTTTCCGACTGCTTCCATCCATCTAGAATCACAAACTATACAGTGATTCCGCAAACTGCAAATAATATTATCCATTCTATATTAGGCATCTTTTGTTCATCTTTGTCTGTTGTTTTCCATTATTACCTCTTTCTTCTTGCATTTCTTCTACAGTAGCTTTTCTATCGGCATACAAAAATTGTCGATACTTTTCCGAAGACTTTAAACCACATACTACTCAAATCTATTTGTGAGTAGCACACGCTACAGTATATTATGCTGAAGTCAACACTGGTCTATCATGTTTTATGTTTGCAACCTTTTCTGTATTTTTCCTAACATCTGAATCACTTAGTCAATAGCTCAGTCTTATACTAGGGATTCCGCCAAAGACACTAAGGGTAATGTGCTCATAGGTACCATTTAAAATAAGGCATGACTTAAAGGTCAGCCCTGCAATTAGCCTTGCTATGGGCATCATATGTCTTACTGAGGTTAACATTGCTATGTGGCAAAATGTCTCATAAGTCAAATATGTGATCTATCGGATGTCAATATTTTGACAAGGTACTTTCTTTTCTCAACATATCAGCGAACTGTGAGCTTATGAATGATGGATGCTGTGGCTGACCTGATGGACTTTATAGTCAGTCACTCAGCTAAAGAGCATTGCCATGAAATTTACTACACAAAAGATAAACTGACAAATATTTCAGTCATATCAAATGTAGCGATAGTTGGCAATATTCAAATGGGTTTCGCGTGCATTTCATCAGGAAACAAATTGAATTACCATCCTGAAACTACTTTCTAGTATAGTCGTTATCAATCACAGTCACGGGGAAAGGATGTTTGATACTTAGATCATCTGTAATTGAACTGCTGAGTGACGGGATATATTTATGACTACACAAATCATTTAGAAGTAAATATCCTGTACTATTTACCGTATCACACATATTATATATAGCGGTTTTAATATTTCTGGTTTCTGTAAGAAGCAACACAGCTTGAATAACTCATTGCTGCAAAGCTTTATCTTTGTTGTAAGCGATCAATACTATAACATGTGTTGGGCATCACTACTAACTACTAGCAAATATACAAACAAGGATTCAACATGGACGGTGCTGGGGAGGCTTCACATAGAACCAGTTCATGGGGGGAGAGACTAGTCATTTATATCCTTCTAGCCAACGATGAAAAAAACCAAAGTTCAAGTGAGAAAATAATGTCAGTCTAGAAATATGTGACTGTGTTGATTCAGTAGCCTAACATACAACACTTTGGCATGTGTGCATGCGTGTGTGTGTGGGGGGCGACTGAATGTTAAATCTTACATCTGGTGGAATGCAGAGATGTAGGTGTATCGATATTATTACTGATGATATTCTTAATTGTGGTGGACTGGAATGTGCGTCAGACTGTGGGGAGCGAGAAGTCAGGAATACACTGGATGACTGGTAAGAAGACTCTGGGAGATCTGGATTTCACGTGTGGATGATATATGTCTAATGTCACACAAACTCGAAGACTTGCAAGCGAAAACCAACAAACTGGCTGAAGAGGCAGACAGCGAAAACAGGACTGCAGGTGAACACAGAGAAGACGGAGGTGATGAAGATAACCAATCGACAGCAACAACAACCAGCTCCAATTACCATCAACGGAAGAGATTTAAAAGAGACTGCCTCCTTCACTTATCTGGGAAGCGTCGTCTCAACCACAGGCGGTGGAACAGACGAATATGTCAAAGTCAGAATCGGGAAGGCAAGATATGCCTACATCAACATGAAACCAGTTTGGAAATCTTCTGAACCTACTCAGCATAAGGAACAAGATTCTCATTTTCAACACCAATATCAAGTCGGTCCTTGTAGACTGGTCAGAAAGTCGCACTGCGTGTCACGAAAAGGATTTCCAACAGGCTGCAGACTTTTATCAACATCTGCCTTCACTAGCTTCATACTGAAGATAGAATGGTCGGCCGGCTGGCCAGAAAGAATAAACAACAAGAAACTATGGCTGGGAACAAACCAATCAAGAGCCGATCGCTCAACAAATATGTAGGAGAAAGTGGAGATGGATCGGGCATACATTGAGGAAGCCGCCGAATGACATCGCACGCCAGGCCCTCGAGTGGAATCCAAATGGGAAGTGACAAGTGGGTCGTCGCTTTGAGGGTGAAATGGAGGAGATCGTGTGAGGAAGAGATGAGAGAGTCTGGTCAATTGTGGACCCAGCCGAAGAGGCCGGCAGAAAACAGAACAAAGTAGATATGTGTTGTTGAAACCCTATGTTTCACTCGGAATGCAAGGCAATAATAATAATAAGGTGTACCGATATGACAAGTTCTAGATAGGATGAAACATGAATTTTGGATTCAAATACTGACTAACATAAAATATGTGGTAAAAACACCGTATATAATTACAAGTATCCAAATGACACAGAGTCGGCTGCTCCAAACTAATGTAAATTCTGAATTTTACCAATTTAGATTAGTGTGTATGATGCGGTAATATCTCGAAACTACTTAGTTTTATGTAAACCTTATAAGTGAATAACAATTTTTAGATATTTTATTTAAGCATGCTAAACTAACAGTCTTATGTACCTACTGATAATTATTAATTAGTATATTACTATACATTATAAGAAAAGTGGTATACAGTTGTCAATTTTTTTAAATATCACAAGTTAAATAGCACTGTTGCATATAAACAGTAAAGTAATAAAGTAAAATACATTCAAATGTTTAACTATTCTTGTTAGATAGTTGCAGGCAGTCAACAGGAAACACCAGACCTAGTTTTCAAGCTCAATGGCATTTCAAGTTTGATGGCGGATTGATATCAATTAGAGAACCATTGAAAACCAGCAGCGGAGTAATGGACAGCTGTTTCATCCCAGTTTGGGAATCGTCGGCAGTACGCACCCACCACAGGGGTTCAAACACAGGACCTTCAGGTTAAAAGGCGAGCTCGTAGACTGATCAGCCCCTGGGACCCGACTCAATGACCAGCCCATGAATTCTAACTTCTACCCATTCGTGATTATAGAGCGACAACCAGCCAATGTCATCGGCGAGTATTTGTCGTTACTCCCGACTTGATGGACTCCACTGGTCATGACTTCTCATTAGAACTCCAAGCAACATCGTCTTATAGCCAGTCATTAGCGAGAATCAGATTAATTTTCAAGTGTTAGTTTGTAGGGATTTAATTTTTTATAAGTTTGGCAGTGAACTCCAGTGGGTACGTGCTGACGATGATTCCAAGAATTGGACAAAACAGCTGTTCACTAGTCCGGTGCTGGTTTTCAATGGTTCTCAAACTGATAGGAATCCGCGGTCAAGCTTGAAACAAATCAAATCCCTGCTAACTAACACTTGAAAATCAGTGGTATTTTCCAACAGGCAGTATCTACAACTTTTAAGGAACTAATCCTTCCTTTGGAGATTTGTACCCATGTCACCTAGGCCTGCAGACAGAGATGCTATTACTGAGCTATTTATTATTTTACAAGGATTTCAATAGTTGTTGGATAGACTGGTTTGAACAAAATATCGTTGACCAAAACTAAAACAATAAATTAGTTATTAAGGAGAGACAATTATACACTGATTAGTCACTAGGTTGAAACCAGTGTTATGTTTCTAGTCCTTTGAGTTTTTACTGACTGAGTTCTGTCAGTTAATTTTGCGATGTGGTCATCAAGATAGGTGACTATATATTGTAGTGCACTTTAAATTGGTATCAGATGGCTGGAGGCAGTTGACAGGTAGTTGTGGATCTAGGTCACGCGCTTATCAGCTCTCATCAGCAAGGCGTATAACTGGTTGGTTCATAACGTCTGTGACTGCAGCGCTGTGTGATGCGAGTTCAAATCTCCTAGGGGTTATCAGTTCCTTTAGGGTGTAGATATGCCTTGCTGACATGTATCAACAGGCACGAAACCTAGTTCTCGGGCTACTTGCTGAATGCCTTCAACATCCTAATACCGATTCGAAAGACAACTGTAATCTTTAATTATTGAGTTCAACCGAAAGTGAAAAATAAACGACTAAAATGAATAAAAATGGTATATACTGTTATAAATCGTTCCTGAAATAAATGTCCCTGACCTTGAATTCGTACTTGTGAGCAAATATCAACAAGGCAGATTTGTAATTTCAAGAAAATTGATATTTTCGTCTTTTAGAGGAACAATCTTCGCAGCAACGCTAAGAGTAGTGTTCTCCAGTCGTTCACTGGTCTGTATAAGCTTGAAAGGCAAGATCCTTCATCTGACCACTTTAGTGTACATATATCAGTTCACCTGTTCCTGTGGAACCCGGTACATTCGTCGTTCGACGCGTATCTTGTGTAAAAGGGTTTAAGAAAACTATCCCACAGGTTGTAGAAAGGTAGCAGTGGAACCAAACGGAGTGTGATAATTTGACACTTCATCAAAACTGATCATTCTGTCCCAAGTAACTGCCCCTTCTAAGTAATCTAAAAAGTTTGAAAGACAATGACGTTTCGTCTCCTCTGGATTGTTGAAGTTTCAGCCTTTGAGATGAAGAGATCAGAGCTTTGCATACAAAAGAAAATTATTTATCCACTTCTACTATCATAGCAACAACCTTGTTGTTTTATACCAACTTGAATTTCGGTTTTATATTTTTCAACCCCTTATAACTCTTGTATTTCTTTCAAACTCTTGCGTAGTATCATATTCTCCTTCGTCTCTACGTACATCCTGATTACAGTCCATTTACTGAGTTATTTATCATGTTACGTAACCGTAATGCCCTTACTCAACTTCTCTTAGTACTAATCACTCTTATCACAGACTTACAACAGTTCTAAAGTAATTCTAACCTATCCGTCGATAATGCCTGTTTATGTTAAATGAATATTTTATCTACCTAAAATCAACCCAGTATGTGCTGAAATAACTCTGATCGTTCTTAAAAAGAGCACTAGACGCTTAATTAATGCGTCTTAATATGTTATGACACTTCATTACCTTTGTTACTATCCTCTTTTGTGATTGCAGCTGTACAGTTAAGGAAAATGAATTCTCCGAAAAGAGTCTTTTCGGTGAACTATAAACCTTCCTATGCCAATCACAGTCAAAGACTAATTTTCAAGGAAAAGTTAGACTTTAAGCACCACCAACTACCAATCAGTGAACGACCTCGAACGCACCAATCACTTGAAGGAGGCATTTTTGTGTATGGAATATATATGTTTATGAAAAAAATGCATAAAAACTGTATAAAAGTGTTACAGAGAATACTTTCCTTTCACATGTGATAAAAATAGCTCTCAATTTTAGGTTGGAGTATCAACAGAGTATAATTTCATTGTGAGTAGAATTTATTTTGATAAAGTCTCACAGTGTTATGCAGTCATATTTACTGGGGAATAAACTGTGCTCAAAAAGTCATCAGTAAATATTACTGTATAACACTGTGAGACTTTATCAGAATAAATTTTAACCACAATAAAATTATACTGTACCATAGTGCATAGTGATCAGCAACAGGGATCTTTGGGAGCGAACCAACCAAGAACCGATTGTGAAACAAATAGGCAGGAAGAAATGGAGATGGATTGCAGGCCATACTCTGAGGAAACCATCAAGTGACATCACTAAACAGGCCAGTTATCGAGTGGAACCCGAGCGGGAAGTGGCGAGTTGGTCGTCAGTGCAAGGGTGACTTGGATGAGGTCATGTGAAGAGGAGATGAAAGCGTGTGGGCAGACTTGGAGCCAGGTGAAGACCCTAGCAGACAACAGAACGCAATGGAAACGCACGACTGAAGCCCTATGTTCCTTTAGGAATTAAAGGATACAATAATAATAATAATAGTGCGCAAGTTCTATTCTTATATTAACAGAGCAACTTAACCACATTCTATGTGAGTAATTATTTAGGTCTTCTAACCCTAACAATGACCCAAATCTTTCCTGAACCTAGCCATAACGTGAAAATATGCCTAAACTAACCTCAATCTAACTTGAACTAACCCTAATGTAGCCTTTATTGGGTTGACCTAGCCCTAACTTGTCCTTGACCTAAACCGTAACTTATTCCGTACTAGTTTGTTTATTAGATGTATCACACAGTGAAACAGTATTATTTACTGGATGACACGGTTTCGAACAAAATTTATTGTTCATAATCATATCAATTGTAATCACACGACTTTGAAACTTGAGTTTTATAGTTTTCTTTGTCTTCTTCCATTTGTCGTAGGGGTAGTAGAATTTTCCAGATATCCGACTGGACAGGTGATGAATCATTCCTATTACACGTATTTGTAGTTGATTCAATAAGCAAAGCTTCTGTTATCAATCTCTCCCTCCACCCTGTTGTTAGATTATATTTTAAAACTGTCATCCTATCCCATCCTATTGTATGGTTGTGTGTGACTGCATGTAATGCTATGGCTGAACTATTCTCTAGATTTCTTATTTTATTTGGATCAACCAATCTAGATTTATCTAGGTTTTTATGCTCGGCTCCACAGGATCCTTTAACCGATAAAGCTTGTTTCTAATTGAGTTTATGGGTTTGAATACCAGCCACTTTTATTCCTGCCTTGTTAAGAATTCTGCGTAAGGTTTCAAGAAATGAAATATTATAATAAGCGTTTTGAACAGACAGTCAAAAGAGTTGGCAGTAACTCTACAGCTCAATCTTGAGTACAATCAGATGTCAAGAATAGTAAAACAACGCCTTATATAGTCCAACACAACAACAAAGTGGAGCAATAAGAGTAAGTTCCAACCAAAAGCTAAGACACATAATAACGTCTATTTCAAAAGAAGACGGTTATCCACGGAACTTCATCAAAAGACATATACCCCCAAGCCAACCTATCACACCAAAAAACCTCCAGGGAAAGCACAAAGAAAATCGCCCAACCATACATAAAGGACATCTCAGAAATCACTGCAAGACTCTTCAAATCTTAAGGAATTGACGTCGAACACAAACCAACAAAATCACTTCACTCAGTTGGCTCTGTGTCAACCGAAAGACTCAACGGTGAAAGAAGATCAAACCAACATCATCTATGAAATAAGTTGCAACGACTGCGAAAACACTACATTGACCAAAGTGGACGTCCTCTTCGTCTTCGTATCCATGAACATAAGCTAATCGTCAAAAGACATCATATCCACTCCCTCATATCACTACACACAGATGACAACCACGGACATCAATTCGACTGGGACAACGTTCAAATATTAGACAGAGAAAACACCAAGAATGCTACAGAATATTTAGAAGCCTGGTATTCCACTCAGTTGTCACTCAATAGAGACACATTGACATAGACAAACCGATATGACCAATCGATAAGAAGGAAATCTCATATACAAAGGGCCAAACTTCAGGTCAAGGAAATAAACATTTCCAATACAAGTAGCCTAGAGGGTATGAAAACATACAAAAACAACTAATCACATTCAAGGTCACCAGGAGAGATGACTAATAAACTCGTGGAGAAATTTAAAAGCTCACTTCAAACTGAAGTATGCACTGAAGATGTTGCCTAATAGGGTAATGAAAGCTTGGCAAATAAACCATCCAGCTCAGAGAACACAACCACATAAAAAAGACGGGTAAATATAACGTTTACGAAATTGAGAAGAAGAAGAAGTTCAGGAAAGATATCTTTTCGGTGATTTCACTTTCAAAAGCTGTACAATCGCAATTAAATACATAATTTTACATGGAGACAATTCTTGTTTGATTCTACATAATTATGACGGCGAATAAAAGGTGATAATTATTCCCAACTAGATATGGTTTTACGAGAGGCTTAGAAACAAAATTACGCAGGATTAGAACGGATATTAGGTGTGTAAAAATGAGCGTGGAAACAAAATAATAATTTTCAACTTGAGTTGAACTCAATCTAATATTTACGAAATTAGCGAGAATATTCCAATAAATGCCAACAAAGTCAAAGTTCTCATGTTAACTCCAACTGTATATACAAATTTACATGTATCTGCTGGAACAGTTACATTGGAAAGACAGAAAGAAGGGCATATCTACGATTTTCTGAATATGTACCAAAAAGCTTATGTCTAAAGGGAACAAATGTTTGAAACAGTGCCATCGCCAGGCATCTCCTTGACACAGGTCATAAGGTGGACGTCGAGAAATCCTTTAAAATTATCAATAGGCAAAAGAGCTCAATTCTCCTCAAGTTTGCTGAAGCCATTTCCATCAAGCGCCTGAAACCTGATTTATGCGTTCAGAAAGAAGCGGTTATCAGTCTTTCTTTGCCCTGGTAACTGGATATTTTTCATCCGAATGCGAGATACTGAAAAGTTTTCATTGTGTATACTTATTATTGTTCGGAATTCTGTTTAATATTGCATATATATATGCATATATTATTACTTTATGCGTGTATTGATTGATTGATTTTTGTTTAAAATGAACTCTGTGCAAGTATGTTAAAATTGTTTTTGTAGATACATTTAATAATGTCTTTGCCGTGTAAGCAGCTGACGTGAAGGCGACGAAATAAAAGATGGTACCATTTTATTCTGCTAAAACTGTAGTTGTTGCTTTATTCAAAGTCAAATAAGCTGTACAGGAGAGATTGTCAAATCAATGATTCTGTTATTCTTAGTATTGATTTTTCTGTTGACTAATAGCATATGGCTTGAAGGCTGACTTTATATTAACATACTGCTGAGTCATTCAGACAAAGGATTATGGGTGAATTAGAATTTGGACACATTTATTTATTATTAATGGATTTGAATAACCTGACAGCGTGTCTTATGATGTCAGGTCTGCTTGGACTTTTCTCAATTCATATCTTATTTTTTTGTCACCTTTAGTTAGAATTAAGTTTTATGGAGTATTTATTCAACCGAGAGAATTCTTGTGGAAAACTCGTTTTATGCTGTGGACATATGTGTAGCGCACTTTCGACTGCACCAAAATACAACTAGAGCCAAAATAAATAAATAAAATCAGTTAAGACAAAAGTAAAGAATAGACACTAACTACAGACGACCTTGAAACAACCAATCAATAAAAAGTAACATAAAATTACTAAAAAGGTGCATTTATAAGATATTAATACAATAAAAATGAATGAAATGTCTCCATATGCTGCAAAAATTGGTCTCAGTTTTTCATAGGGGTAGTTATAGACATATCAAACCAATATCAATATAAAAACTCATCTCGAGAACCATTTACCATTCTAATACGTTTTTTCAGGTGGGCCCAGAATCCTTCAGTAGAATTTGTACGAGTTCCATTTATAGGATCCACCAATTCAGATGAATGGTTGACTTTATGATGAATATAGACTAGAGATGATAATTGCGAATAACCCCTCCAAACAACTATGTAAATGGTAGCGTCTGCAAGGACTAATCGTTGTATAATTGGTATTAAAACATCAGCACATCTATTCCGGATGCGTTCTACAAACTCTTTACGAAGATTGGTGTTGTACAGTCCCAGCACCAAAAAATGATTTGCTCTACTCCTACTGTGATTCATTTTTCATTTAGTAAGTACTGTCTCGTCAATATGAACAACGACACCAACTCCCCCAAGTGCAGAAGTAATTATATTGATCTTTTGTGACACGATATCATGACGGTACTGATACCACTGCACTGTTGACATTTTAGTACTTTCTGTTTCTGCAGCTGTAGCAGATACTGGGCGCCTTAGTGGCCAGTTATACCATGTAAGCAAAATTTTACAAAAGGAGAGTTTCAATTTCGAGAATGTAAGACTTATCAACTCTTACAGACTTCCTCACATGATAATGTTTGCATTTGAATGCATAACCATCGATAGTCCGGCCATAGTTTTGCAGAGTCCTTATCCCTCCATATTTGAATGTTTTAGTCCACCCTATCAACCCATTTTCCACAAAGAATTCAAAACCAAATCTGGGTGAAACTTGCAACGAAGTTCATGAACAGCATCCATTATGAGTGATGAACGATCTGATTGGTCGGTCCAAGGTCATTTTACTTTGATATCTTTTGTTTACCCTTGCCTCAGTTAATTGGACCTCTATTTTAAGTTTTGTTTTTACGGATATTCATCCGCCCAGGCTGGGACGCCATTTCGCTCTTCCCTTTGATCTGGTACCACGTATATCCTAAAAGTTTTTGGTTCAGGAGTACTAACGAGACAAGTTCCTAAAATCTCTCCCTGTTATGATCTAGGTCGCCAGTTGAAAAGAAATAGTCGCTAATTTGTTATGTACCTGTCGTTAATTGATGTGATCGCGTCGTCAGTTGATATGACCGAGTGAACTTATGAGTGAGTATAATAATACTGACTCAATGGACAACTGAGCTAATATGTTAAATATGCCTATTCGTTCGTGGTATCTTCTGCTTCGCTGAGCCACGTAAATATATCAAAAGACAAAGACCAACCTGTAACTGTTAGGATACAATTTTATCAGGAAAAAGCAAGTCATATTTATCATATTTTTAACCGTATTAGAATCAGCCTAGGGTAGTGAAAATAGATTGTTCTGATTGGTAGGCGATTCGGCTAGATCTGTGAAAAATAAGTATTCTGATTGGTCGGATATTTGACCAAGACCAAGGTGAGAAAAAAGGAGACAAGTCATATGATCACGGGATGAATTAAGTGGTGAATCATAAGATGATTAATATTCTAAGCGAGTTCCTATCATTCCTGGAATAAGCTTAATATTTATGGCATTTAAATATACTGCTCATCAGAGTATATTTCTGACTAACTGAGCCTTTTACATTTGTGCTTCGTAAACAGTACTTGCAGGTTAGGTCATGTACTGATTAAGTGGGTACTGGAGTGTACTGTGTTTAGATGGCCTGGTACAGTGTGACATGTCAACAACACTACCAGTGCATTACAATTAGTGAGAGTGACGCGCGAGAACAGACTCAAAGTTTGCCTTCCGGTCATCAACTTGTGTGCTGTTACCATCTCTACATCATCAAGAATCCTAGTGAGTCAGTAACACGTTTTGTCTGAGATGATTTTCATACTTCAGCTATTTTTCAAACTATTCGGATGAAGGTATACAAACTGACAACATCAAAAGACTACTGGATGACAGAAACACCAGCAGAAAAGGAGGTAACCCAAGTGAGTTACTACTTGTAGCCTATCAGTATTTATCATGGGATTATTGTGAGCTTTAATTCAGCATTCGCTTTGTCATTGGTACATAACATATTTATATGATTACTGTAAATTATTATGGCACATTAAGTATGCTAATTAGAATCTCATCTCCTTATCTTTCCTCAGCATCAGCTAGTTTTAGGCTTAAGAAAACCTCATCGCTTAGTACACCATTGACTGCGCCATCACAGATATTGTCATAAAAAAAAACAATCATAGGTTATTCCATTATGGGTAAAATTTATTTTGATAAAGATTCACAGTGTTATATAGTAATATTTACTGGTGACCACGTTTCGAGCACAATTTATTGCCACTCATAATCAGATCAAGGTACTCACACAACTTTCCAACTTCATTTATATAATTCCACGATTTCTCATCTCTTGGTTTGATTGGTAGTAATGTTCTCCATATTTGAACAAAGCAAGAAGTGCAGTTTTTACAGAATAAACTGGTACCATCTTTTATTTCGTTGCCTTCTCGTCAGCTGCTTACAGGCCATATATATATGTATATATAATATCAAACACTATTCTGAACAATAATGATCATACACAATGGAAACTTTTCGGCATTACGCATTTAGATGAAAGAGAGATAAAAATATCCAGTTACCAGGGCAAAGAAAGACTGATTACTGTTTCTTTCTGAACGCACAAATCAGGTTTCAGGCACTTGATGAAAATGGCTTCAGCAAACTTAAGGAGAATTGAACTCTTTTGCCCATTGATAATTTTGAGCGACTTTTCGACGTCCACCTCATGACCCGTGTCAAGGAGATACCTGGCGATGGCATTGTTGAAAGCATTTGTTCCCTTTAGACATAAGCTTTTTGGTACATGTACAGAAAATCGTAGATATGCCCTTCTTTCTGTCCTTGCAATGTAACTGCTCCACCTATCTTTTTTCCTTTTTAGAATTTTAACTCTCTCCCACCCTATTGTGTGGTTGTGTGTTAATACATTCAGTGTACTGCATGCATTGACTACAGAATCCTTGTTCATCGAGTCTACACCCAACACATGCAATAAGAATGACTCATTATTCATACCAGAAATATGGAAAATACTGCTATCAATCAAGTCATGCGATGAAAAATAATGGAATTATATAAACGAAGTTGAAAAGTTGTGTGAGTACCTTGATATGATTATGAGTGCCAATAAATTATGCTCGAAACATCATCAGTAAATATTACTGTAT
>OX235271.1:86604726-86635765 GCA_944472155.2 Trichobilharzia szidati | reverse complement strand
ACTTCAAACAGAATTTACATGTAAAGCAATAATCTGGAGTATATCATTTGTCGTAGTTTTGTTGCATATAAGGAGAGAACCGATTCCGTATATCTTTTCTTCAGTTCCTTGAAGAATTGTATAGCATATAGTGGAGAACTAATTAAATGTGCGCGCGAGTTCATTTATTGGTCATTTGATATAATTGCACGATTAAAACAATAAGAAATGCAGAAGAGTTTCAGTATTTTGATGGATGGGAATTCTTGTAACACACTAATTTATGCAGGCCGCCTATCTCTATAGGCAAGGTCTTCACAGCATAATCCTAAGTGAGTTCATAAGGTCTACAGGACCAATTAATAGCAGAAATAGACTGCCAGGTTCCTAAATTTAGAGATATTATGCGAATACGGCATGCTGTAGATGTTACTCTATTTTCCGGACCTACTATCGATTATTGTACTAAGTATAGGGGTTTAAAAGTCAGTTGGTTAGGTTAGTTGACGCGCATTCTACCACCAAACCATCAATACAATGTCGTCAGTGGTAGAACACAATTCCACTCAGAGGACATCCCATAGAATTTCAAATCCCATCCATTTATATCGTTAAATACATTGAGAGATGAGAACTTTGTATAAGTTAGAACAGATAATTTCAAGTCAGATAACGAAGGAAGTTCAGTTAGAGGATCACTGGAATCCGGGGAGTACTGGATAGCCGTTTCGCGCTAGTATGTGACTCTTTAGCCATTAGCACTCATGAATTCACTATTGATTGAATGCAGGTTACGAGATGAGGTCATCGGTCATTCTTCCGCTGGGACGGAGTGTAATCATCCTCTCATAAATTTGGAAATAGCTCAATTCCAGCAAACCAAATCGTCTATTATCTGTCCTCATACCCCCAATTCGGTAGTCCCCGATGGTGGCGTCTTATCATTAGAACTTCAGGTCTATCTTGCCTTTCCCATCCTTGTTTGGACATTTTCAACCGTTCTACCTGTGGTTGAAACGATGTTGCCTAGATAAGTGAAGGAAGTTACCTCTTTCAGATTTAAGCCACTGATATTGATTCGTTCTTGTTGTCGGCTGGTTGGTTACTTTCATCACCTGCGTCATCTCCATGTTCAGTTGAAGTAATATGAAGCTATTTAGCTAATGAAAACTACTTTGGTTATTATTTAGTAATCTGCGACTTATCGGAAGTATGCTCCCACCGGGTTTCCAACCCTGGCACCTTCTGGTTACAAGACGAGGCCGATGACCATTCAGCCGGTTGGTCGGTTTTGACATAGAACTTTGCACATATGTGCGGCAGTTCAAGTCGCCACACTCCATATAGCACACAAAGCAAGAGAAGAAAGTAGGAGAAATACATAATATAGACGGTAAACAGATGTGTGAGACAAAGGAATAGTAATAACGAAGAAAAAAGCAGTTTAATTGGAAATCATAAGTCATAAGGAGTGGATGCATCTGCGCTAGCCATTGAGAACAATTTTGAGCCATGTCACCAATTGTTTCCAACCATCGGTTTTTACCGTCCCGAGGACCCCAACCAGTCAGGAAGTCTACACCTTCCTACGTGGCTTAGACTAACTGTTGTGGATTTCATTGACTGGTGCCATGTTTTCGTTTGACCGCCTCTAGCTCTTTTCCAGCCTGACCCGATATCAGCTAACATTGCCCGTCAAGGAAGGCGATGACTAGGCATACGTAGCACATGTCCTAACCATCTCAGTCGATGTAATTTCACAGCCTTGTAGATTGATTTCCCCTCCACCTACCTAGCACTCGATGCCTAACCTCAATATTGCTCACCTTGTTATACCACTTCACATGGGAGATAGAACACAGACACCTATGATCAAAGACAGCTAATCTTTTCATGTCTTCCGCTCTCAATGGTCAGGTCTCACAGCCATAAAGGAGGACGGAGCGGACTGTTGAGCAGTACACACGCCCTTTGGTCGATAGTCGGATATCACGTCTACGCCAGAGACGGCGTAAACTGGCATATGCGAAACTAGCCCTCTGTATTCGTGCTGAGATTTCGTCGGAGATCAATGACCATCCAGCCACCTGGAACCGACTCAATGACCAGCCCGTGAATTTCAACCTCTACCAACTCGTCATTTCAGCGCGACCACCAGCCAGTATCATCAATGAGTATTTGTCCCCATACACAACTTAGTCGACCTCGCTAGTCCTCGCTGTTCACTAGATCTACTGGCAACATCATCCTCAAGTTTTTTGAAGAAAATAAAATACAGTTCAACGAAGAAAATTTCCCTTATCGACGAAATCATCTTCACAGGCTGTAAAATCACGTATTTATATTTACCAGAAACGTGTTGTAGTCCATTAGTGAGTAATAGGAGAGTGAAATAACTGATACAAATACTCTGAATTAACTTCAAAGTGAAATTAAAAATAACGTAATACGCAACAGCACAAAAGAGGATAGGATTAGAAATTTGATTCTCTTTAAACTGTTATTGAGTGAGAATAAAGGTAGTTGATTGTCAATTTAACAAGTGTGAAGAGGGTGAGAAAATGTACAAAAAAACAAATGACAGTGATAATAGTGAATTAATTATTAAAGTTAAACTAAAAGTAAAGTTAAAAATTAAAAAATGTCAGGTAACATTTTTTTAACAGGGAACGACTAGTGAAGAGGTTAAGACCATGGTAGAATAAGAGACTCAACAAACATTTTCTGAATACAGAGTTAAGCGTTGTATTGACGAATCGCCATCGCCTCAGTCATACACAAATGCCGAAACCTAACAGCCTCTGTATCATTCGGTCTCACCTGGTAGATAATCTTAAAAGACGACTGTGGTGGAGCTGTGTTGCCTGAGTTCACCAAGTGCTCGAGAATTCAGCAGGTAATCGTCCTGCATTGACCTCTTGCTAACCATGCTGGATAATGTTCAGATATGCATTCGGAAAGAGTGTACTTTGTGCAGCCAATATAACTAACTCCACTGGAACAAATGAATTTATAAACACACATTGAAGTGGTGCATACCAGGAATTTATCCTTCACACATCCATTGATCATTTGTCGAATGTACAAATTCATTCATAGCTTAGACAAAAAAGGCTTTTCTAAGTGTTCTGGGTAAGTGGTTCTTCGGAATCTCAGCTGTGGTATCACCTTTAAATTCAACGTTAATTAAAAACAGCAGTTTCTTCGACACCGTTGGGTTCTTTTGGGTTTTTGCTTTACTTTCATGTTTTTCTCGATAAATCTTAAAGGATATCCATTTTCCATGCGGACTTGTTTGAGTTTCTCCAGTTCATCATCGATTGTGCCACTGGGCCATATGCTTCTTATTCTTGAAGATTAGGAATGGGTCGGATTTCTCTCTCCTCTCGAAAGGACCCAACCATGAGATGGAATAATTTACGTTTTTTTCGGTAAATACAAATACGATCGTTGGTACTAGATGGTTGGAGGCGATCGGCAGGAAGCCTTGTACCTAGGTTTCGTGCTAGTTGGCACTCATCAGCAAGGCGTATCTGCAACCTTGAAGGAACTGATGTCCCTTCTGAGATTCGAATCCGCATCACCCAGTGCTGCAGTCAGAGACTTCCTGCCGATTGCCTCCAACCATCTAATACCAACAATTCACATTGCACCGTAATGGTGAGCCAGCTAGCATGGTGGCCACATTGCAAACACGACTGATTGAATTCAGTCTGTACCGAAGATAGGACTAGACACATTACACTAGTTACTGACTAGTGTTCAATCAGAAATAATACGATCATACAGCCTCTGAAAATGATTTCAACTATAAAAAATTTCTTTAACTGAAGTTTCGTCAATGTTAAATTATGTAGATAGAGGGGAGTGTGTGTGTGCGTAGATGGGTGGAAAACAGTTACAGAAATCAGAGGCATGAATTCCTTAGTCATTTCATACTAACAAATATCAATAATAATAATAGAAATAATAATCACGAAACCCCTACGTCTAGGGTCCCATTTTAAATTACTTCCAATAGAGGAAAAAAATTTTTATTTTTCCTAATTCATCTCTGCATTTTCGTGACTTCATTTCATTGCTTGCTTACCCTGAAAAAAAGAGCAAATAGATGATGTTTTTGAAGAAGTAAATGAGCATTAGTTAACATAGATGCACAGATGAATAGTCATTAAGGAAGTGTTGATTGATAAAAATAAAAAAATTCAAAAACAGAATATTCCTACCTTAGTTTATTGTTCTCTGAATAATTGTAAGTAGGATTAATGTCCATTTGCCTTAAAATGTATCCTTTTAATATTGAAAGAAATTTTTTTCTATCGCATGAACAACCCTCATTCAAGTGTTCATGAAGACACAAATAAAATACGTAGCTTGTAGTGCATATTCTAATGTTCAAGAATTGTTTTAACGTATACACGTACAGACTGCTAGCGCCAACGCCATTTTCACGCTCTCTGCTTATGTAATGGACAGTTATATTCTCTGAGTCTGCTGTACAGGCCTTCAAACTGAATAAGTTATTACACCATTTTTCCAGAATTTGATTCAATAGTTAGTTAGTAATACTGACAACACGGTGATTTATGAAAATAAAATATATCTTGAATTCTTATTATCTCCAAATATACTGCGTCTTGTCGTCAGTACTAGTTTATCGAACACCAGACAAACTTCACGTATTGAAAACAAAACACGTAGTAGTTCAGCGAAGAGTCTCTTTTTTCGGCGGCGAGTTTATTCAATTGGCTGTACAATCGCAATTTTATCTACTTATTTTTGTATATGTGTGTGTACATAAAGTTTGTCTGATAAAAATAAAAATAAGTTGGGCTTATTGATGTCAAGATCAACGGGAGGGATTTGAAAGAGGTTACTTCTTTCACTTATCTAGGGAGCATTGTCTAAAACTACAGGAGGTACGGACGAGGATGTCAAATCGAGAATCGGAAAGGCGAGAAACACATTCATCAACCTGAAACCAATCTGGAAATCTTCGTCACTCAGCATCAACAACAAAATTCGGATTTTCAATGCAAACGTCAAGTCAGTCAGTTCTTCTATACGGATCAGAAACTTGGCAGCGGGTCACAAAGAACATTTCCAACAGGTTGCAGACCTTTATCAACAGCTGTCTTCGCTCTATACTGAAGATCAGATGGTCGGAAAGAATCACCAACAAGAAACTATGGGAACAAACAAAACAAGAACCAATCGCCCAACAAATATGCAGGAGAAAGTGGAGATGGATTGGACACTCGCTGAGGAGGCCATTGGGTGACATCGCGCGTCAGGCCAGTGCTCGAGTGGAACCCGAGAGGGAAGCGGCGAGTGGGACGTCCAAGGGTGACATGGAGGAGATCGTGTGAAGAGGAATTGAAACAGTATGGATTAACATGGATGCAAGTGAAAAGTACAGCAGAAGACAGAAGCAACTGGAGGCGTGTAGTTGAAGCCCTATGTTCCACCAGGAACCCAAAAGAACAATAATAATAATTGATGCCAAGTATTTCAATAATGTGATGAGTAATCAAAACTGTAACTAGGGGGATGAACATTAGTAAGATTGTAGTGGTGATGTGTTGTCAAAAAAGAGACATATTTATTAACACATACAAGAAGTTGAATAAGCGTGATACAGTTGCGTAATAAGATGGATAGTTTAATGAGTGAGCTACGATTAGGATGCATGGAGAAACAAAGGAAAATATGGAGTTATGCAAGAGTTCTAAAAATTAAAAATGTTATAATGAGTTAGAAAAAAAAGCACACAAACATCAAGTCAGTAGAAGTCATCACGGTTGTTACCATGAGAGTAGAAGTGGTTGGATGATTTTCTTTTTTATACATAACTCTGGTTTTTCCAATTGAATGTCTAAGGCTTCAGCAATACAAAGGAGACGGAAGCGTATTGTCTTTGGTAGGTTGTTCTTCACTTTGTAGTTCACTTGGAAAGAGGCGTTTGTTGTGATGGAATGACCAGTGTTGACGAGATGTTCGATTATCGCACTCCTTATACAGCCACTATTACCTTTTGCGGGATGGTGTTCTTGAACCCTTTTGGACAGGATATGCCTCGAACGACCAATATACCCGGCTCCACAGCAACAGGTGAACTGATATATGCACACAGAAGTGGCCAGATCAGGGATCTTATCCTTAAGGGTTCTGCAGATATAAATGGGCGATTGGTGAACACTACTCTTAGCGTTGCTGCAAAGAATGTTCTTTTCAAAGATGCTGAAATTCTTTTCTTGAGGATATCACAAGCTAAGTCTCCCTTGAAATCCAGGTTCGTGTAAAGTAACTTTTTCGAAACAAGTGATGTTTTGTTCCTCTGGACCTTTGGTTTGATATTCTTGTCGATGAATCTTGGCAAGTATACATTTTGGATGAAGGTTTCTTTCAAAGTATCCAGTTCTGCTTCCAGGGCGTCAGGACTGCAGATGCGTCAGATTCAAGTGGCTACGGGTTTAATCTGATTTCGTTTCCTCCTAAACTTCACTCAGTAGAGTCGGCATAGATTAGCCCATCTACAGTATAACCAAAACTCTACAAGTTCAGAAAAGAGGATATTTTCCAGCGAATTCATTTTTTCTCTAACTGTACAATTGCAACTTTTCTTTCATAAAAGAGGATATTAACAAAAGTGATTTTTTTTATTCCTTTACTTTCTCAGTGGAACATAGGCCTTTTAGCTAGAGGCTTAATGTTTCGGCAGCAGTAGTGTTCATTGTTTTACGGGATGGGGTCGCTAGCCTCATGCCCAAACTTCCCTCTTTCAACCAGTCTCATTACTGGCTTAGCATGTTAAAGGAATGCATCGGGGATTGAACCCCGGACCATATGAGTGTGTCGGCGAGCATTCTACAACTGTGCCACCGACGCGAAAAGCGCTTCCACTCCAGGAGTCGAACCCGGGCCGCCTGGGTGATGAATTTTCATAATCTTAGTTGCTAATATATATATATATATATATGCCTATTAGAAGTTGAATATGAGTATTAGAGCGTTACATAATCAGATGAATAATTTTATGAATCCCTTGTAATCAGGATGGATACTGAAACGAAGAAAAATGTGATATTACACAAGAGCTCAAAACTTTCTTCCCATAAAAGTTTGTATTCAGTGTAATTACCTATTTAAGTAGTAGTTTTGATTTTTATGATAAAAATTCAATTAAGCTTCCATCGGAAATGTATTCATTCTATATTCGAGATAACAAATGAGAAAATGACCATAAGTAAGAGATGGAAAATCATCACAGAACATAATCAATATTAAATAATCCCAAATTGCATTTCACTACACCAAATTGTATCTTACAGTCAATTAAGATGGTAATCAACTTTGGAAATGCATGAAATATATTACTGTTTATGATAAATAGGGGATTAATGAACCAGATATTATTACTATTACCATTACTAATATTAGTATTATTATTATCATTACTGTTATTATCACTGTTACCGTTACTGTCACTATTGATTTTTAGCTTTATTCAAAATAAACACTCTTTGAGGAAGAAAAAGTGAATAGATGCGAACAGTAAAACTACTACAGATGTAGATTGAAAGCTGCCCTGAAAAGAACATATCCAGCTGCCAAACTTGTATGTTTGGACAGATTCCCACCTCATGTTACCTACCTCCAAATGCGTCTACCAGTTTACATGTACGTGACAAAGCACATACATTAGAAGAACAGAGAGAAGAGTTATTGTCCGCATCACTGAAAATATACCAAAGAACCTGAAATTAAAGGGCCCATAAGCATTAAACAGTGCGATTGCACGCCATCCTACTAGACACTAGCGTTAAAAATAATCAAACAGACAAAAGAGACGTAGGCTGCTTTGTTTTGCCGAGGCAGTCACCATCAAACGGTTAAAACCAAATCTGTGTACGCAGAAAGAGACAGTGGTGAATCTTGCACTGCCTTGGTGATAACAAAACGCAGAAATTTCACTACGTCATCTTCTGTCCTGTTTATAAAACCTGAATTTTTCGGCTAAACATGATTCATCTTATCCCCGTTTTAATCTATTACATAAAAACGTGTTTTTCTGTGGTGACGTAACCCACTGCTTTTTATACTCTTTCTAGTTAAACTTTATTTCTACCCACAAAACATTTGTTGAACTCTGTCCTTTTGTTTCCAAGCTTAGTCATGCAATTCTTCTATAAATAGTCGATCCTTTTCACTCTTAATTATTCAACAACTTACATCATTCCTGATTAATGTTACTCTCAGTTCCAATCAATTATTCATTAGCATTGTAAAAATGTATGTTCAGATCTTTAATTTACTTAATAATTTTGGTATTGTTCAGGTTGTAACCAGTTGAGAAGAATCCACGAAATAATCAAAATAAAAACATGAGCTCAGATTATCTTCGTACATTTGTCTTTCTGTTGCTTTATTCAAATTTTTTAATGGAAAGAAATGTATGAAGTTTTTTTAAAAAAACTACTTCAGTTATAATTTGTTTGCTTGGGTTAATTTGCATCCCTAGTTGACCGAAATGTTCAGTCCCTGTTGACATGTCGGCTGCTAGTACAGAGACACTTCAAGGATGTCTAAGAATCCATGGTAGAATATTCATCAAGTGCACAGGAAGTTCCGGGTTCGAATCATAGTTAACACCCTCCTAGTTCACCAACTGTGGAAAAGGGAAGGGTTGAGTGTGAGGCTAGTGATGCTACACTTTGAAAACAAAGCCAACAACTTTACTAAAGCTTCAAAGCTTGTAGATGGCTGACTGATAACATGTTGGAATTCAAACAGTAAATAGTGTGAAAAATTGTTTTCAGTGGGAGCTCTAGTATTCATTAAGATGTCATACAATATAGTGAAGAGTTTTGTTTGGAAAAATCATCAATAAGACATGGACGATACGGGTACTCACTAAGGGTGCTGATAGATTACTGCCACTAAATATCACATATGAACGATTAAATGGTCAAAGTGCTCACCTTGTAAACTGAAGATCCTTGATTCTATTTCCGGTAGGCTGTGCACTGCTCAAGAGTTCCAAACTGGAACGAAACAGTTATCCATCACCCCTCGACTTTTGTTTGTTGTCGAATTAATGTCATTTCGCGACCAACTGAACACTGAAACCCCACATTTTTTGGTTAAATCTGATATGAGTTTAAAATATCAGGAAACTGTTTATCAGATGAAGTTCAAGAAGCAAAGATGATGAAGTCAATGTTCAGCCTAATATATGACGTAATTCATAAAGAACATTTTGAAGACCAAAAATATTTAATACTCAGCAATGAAATATACAAAACACACTCAGTAATTTATATAATTTGTGGTTAATATCAGTTAGAGAACGATTGAAAACCCACCAGGGAGTACTGAACAGCTGTTTCATCCTAGTTAGGGAATCATTGGCAGTACACACTCACCGACACGGTTAGAACCCACGACCTTTCGATTACAAGGCAAGCTCGTATACCATTCAGCCATTGTGACACGATTCAATGGCCAGCTTGTGAATTCTGACTTCTACCAATTCGTTATTTATCGCGACCACTAACCAATGTCGTTGGTGGGACATGCATCCTCACATGTGACATCTTGTTGAACCTCACTGGTCACGACTTCTCACTAGAACTCCAGAAAACTCCATCCTGTAGCAAGTCACTAGCGAGCATCAGATAAATTTTCTATAGTTTGGTTTGTAAGATTAGAAGTTAGAATTTATGAGCCATTGAACCAGGTCCCAGTGGCTGAATGGTATATGAGCTTGCCTTGTAACCGGAAGGCCCTGGGTTCGAACCCTGTCGGTGGATGCGTACTACAGACGATTCCCATACTAGGATGAAACAGTTATCCAGTGCTCCTTGGTTTTCAATGGTTCTCTAACTGATATCAACCCGTGATCAACTCGTAAAAACGTAACCCTTACAAACCAAACTATAGAAAATTTGTGGTTAGTTTCCCTTGTAGCTCCGGCTTTTCGGTAAACCCTATTTACATTTTATTTTCAAAACGTATATACGTCTTTTATAGTTTAAATACTTGAATTCTGTAGTCATCTTGTTCGGTCAACTGATATTTACTGATATATATTAATGCAGTGTATTCGCAGTATTTGACGAAATCTGTTTTCAAGTATTGGTTTGTAGGGATTTGATTGATTGGTTACAGGATTTCATCATCAGCTGACATTGGTTAGAGAACCATCGGAAAACCTGGGAGAACTGTGGCCTAATGGTAAACGAGCTTGCCTTGTAACCTAAAGGTCCTGGGTTTGAAACCTGGTGGATGCGTGCTGATGAAGAGTCCCAAACGAGGACAAAATAGCTGTCCAGTACTCCCAGTGGTTGGTTCTCCAATGGTTCTCTAGCCAATATCAGCTCATGATGAAGTTCTGAAATCTGTTTTTTTTATTTCTCAAACATTCTGACATGTATCCATTGAATAAGTTTCTTTTCAGTTTTGAAAACATTCATTTCATTAAAAGTTTTCTGGGTATTTGTGTTGACCGACAGGATTGAGTCAGTGCGTCTAACAGCGTGTCAACTGTAAGCCCAAATAGCTCACTAGTAATATCTCTGACTGTTAAAATGAATGGCATAGAATAGAACCCTGGGAGATGGGTGTCTATTCCTTCGAAGTTGCAGACACACCTTGGTGATGAGTACCAACAAGCACGAAACCTAGGTTACACAAAGCTCCCTGTCGATTACCTCCAACCATCTTATATTAGTTCAAAGTACACCTCAATGAACATAGAATTCTATCAGGATGAACACTAAAGTCTAGACATATGACATCGGTTACGCCCTATTATTTTTTATCCCTAAATGTAAAATGAATTGTCTTCAAAATGTGATTTTTAATCCAAGTAACCATTTCAAAATAATTCAAATTATTTAGAGTTTTGTGTTTCATCTGTCGTATATTTTTTTTTCACAATATTCACAATAATGAATATGAGACAGAAAACATTTTAATACGCACTCTCGATAAAAATGTCATCAATTACTTGAGTTGTATGTAGACAGATATAATTCTCGCATAAATTGGCCACTAGGGCGTAACGAGTGTCATGTTTCTAGGCCATGGTGTCAGTGCATACTGAATTCTGTCAGTCAAGTTTGCAGTGTGGTGATTCTCCATCTTGGTGAACTCTAAATTGATTTTTCATGCTTGAATGTAATCAGCTCGAAGTCCAGTGTGAGTTAGGTTTTGTACTTGTTGGCATCGATCAGCAAAGCGTATTTACAACTTTGAAGCGACTCATGTCCCCACTGAAATTTAAATCTACGTCATTCAGTGCTGCAGTTATAGACGTTACCACTGAGCTATTTCGGTTGAATATTGACATCAGGCATGATTGTAATAGGCATATTGATTGGTCAGTAGGATTCAACCAAACTTATGACATTAGTGTCTTTATATTGGTAGCAAACATTCCCTAACTTTTCTACAGGAATTCTAATATATGCGTAAAACTTGGGCACTGTGGTGGTCAGTAATTCCGTATTAGTTTGTTTATTAGATGTATCACACAGTAATATTAAATGGATGACAAGGTTTCCAACACAATTCATTGTTCATAATCTTATCAGTTATAAACACACGACTTTGAAACTTGATTATTATAGTTTTCTTTGTTCTCTCCTTTTTGTCATAGGGGTAGTAGGATTTTCCAGATGTCCACCTGGACATGTGTTGAATCATTCCTATTACACGTAATTGCAGTTGATTCGATAAACAAAGCTTCTGTTATCAATCTCTCCCTCCATCCTGTGACATTAGATTTTAAGACTGTCATCTTATCCCATCATCCTATTGTATGGTTGTGTGTAACTGCATGTAGTGAGTGGTAAAGTTGAGCCAATCTCCAGATTTCTTATCTTCTTAGGGTCAACTAATCTGAATTTTGCTGCTAGGATTTTGTGCTCCGCTAGTCTTACTGACTGACTCCGTTCTACTACTTCGACCTATGTATTTGATATGACAATCATTGGAAGCAGGGTATCAGATAAACTAAATTGTTTTGTTTTAAAGGCTCCACAGGATCCTTTAACCGACAAAGTTTGTTTCTAGTTGAGTTTTTGGGTTTGAATACCGGCCACTCTTATTCCTACATTGTTACGCATTCTCCGTATGTCTATAAAGGCAGTCAAAAACAAACTAATTTCTGACCAAGAACTTGAACTTAGGATGAAAATTTCACTTGTGAACATAATGCTGGGTCATACTGGACTGGAATTCTTGGTCTCTGTTGGCCTGTTGGCTCCTTAAAGGGACCCTTCACCGATGTCTGAGGATTAACACGATGTTTATAAACTGATAGTGACTGGGAGCTGAATGCAGGATGTCCTTTTTGGTCCTGTACCTGCATTCCCACAGACACACATCGAAAGTTACCCACGGAGAAATATAAATTAACTTAAAAAATCAAACAAATAATAATACTTAGAAATTATTATTACGTAAAAATACCTGGTTATTTTGTTAGTGCTAACTTCAACATGACTGTTGCATTAAGTGTTTCTTATGTTTCACATGAACGAGTCACAGTCAATTAGACACGTTTCCATGCTGTTTACCTTATTTTTCTACCGTTTTCTTTTGTTTACCACAAACCCCTCCCCGCCACATGACTACTTTGTTTTCGATTCTTCGCTTGATCAGCCGCCTGTTTCCACCTAGAAATCAACAGAAAGAAATGCCCTGAACATTTGCCTAGAATGCAAACATAAAATAAACGTGTGAACAACTGATATACACACATAAATGTATATGCATTGGTACATGCCTCTTTATTGTGACGCCAGTTGTAAAGAAAATAATGCTGATTTTCTTTTCACCGGAATATTTTTCCTCCTTTGGGAATGAAACAGCAATCACAGCAATCTTAACACCTTTTTCTTTTGTTTTGTTACATGAAGATTAATTTTACTAGTTTTCACTAATCCCTTTCATTATTCAGTCATTCACATTATCTGTTGTGTTTGTTGAATTCTCGTCAGTTTTTGTTGATAAAAAAAGATTTACTATGTCCAGTGTTTCTATTCCGGAGATTAGTAAGTTTCTCATGAAGTTACTACCACATTAATTTATAAAAAAAAGGGAAAGAAAGATTAAGGTGTCTATTGTCTCAGGAATACAAAGTGACTAATCAACTTCTTCATCACATACTTGCAGAATGTTAATCGTCAGTCCGAATATCTCAATGGGAAATCTAACATCTCTGACTTTTACGAGTTGATCACGGACTGATATCAGTTAGAGAACCATTGAAAACCAAAGAGTACTGGATAGGTGTTTCCTCCTAGTTTGGGTTGATGGTAGCGCTAAAATCATGAATTGGTAGAAGTTAGAATTCATGGACTGTACATTGAATCGCGTCCCAGTAGCTGAGTGGTATACGAGCTTGCCTTGTAACCGGAAGGTTCTGGGTTCGAATCCCAGTTGGTGCGTACTGCCGATGATTCTCAAACTAGGATGGAACAGCAGCTGTCCAGTACTCCCTGCTGGTTTTCAATGGTTCTCTAACTGATATCAGTCCGTGATCAACTCGTAAAACATAACAAACCCTTACAAACCAAACTATAGAAAATCTCTGACTTTAGCAGTGTGTAATGAACGAAAAATATCAAACCTTTTAGAGGTTGGAAATATACCAGTAAGCATGAAACTTAGGCTTGCACGCGACTTACTACTTATCACCTCCAACTAATTGAAAGTTAAGAACTTTTTATTTTAAACTCTGTGAGAGGATTTAGCCACATAGCTTTAAACTCACTATAGTAACAAATCTTTGTTTCTGTTAAAGAAAGTTATTTCTCTTCTGTTCAGGTTTTAATTGGTTCTTGTTAATTCCAGAATAATCTTCATTCCTGTATAATTTAACGGATAAACAGTAATGTATTGATGAATTGCCAGCGGTTCCGCCATACACAAAAGCCGAAACCTGACGCCATTTTTACCATTTGGCTTCACTTTGTAGATGATCTTGAAAGACGACTCCAGTGGAGCTACGTGGCCTGAGTTCACCAAATGCTCGAGAATTAAGCTAGTAATTGTCTTACATTGTCCCTTTGCTAACCATGCCGGATAATGTTTAGATATGCGTTTGGAAAGCGTGCGCTTTGTGCGGCCAATATAACTAGCTCCACACGAGCAGGTGAATTTATAAACACACAGTGAAGTGGCCCAAAGCAGCAGTTTATCCTTCAGACGGCCGTTGATCATTTGTCGGCTGTAGAAATTGATACGTAGCTCAGCATTAAAGAAGGCTTTCCTCAGTGATCTGCGTAAGCGATTCTTCAGGAACTCAGGTGAGGTACCACCTTTAAATTCAACACTCATAAATAGTAGTTTCTTTGGCACCGTCTGGATTCTTTTGGGCTTTTCCCTTGGCTTCATGTTTTTCTCGATAAATCTTGGAGGATATCCATTCTCTATGAGGATTTGTCTGAGTCGCCTCAGTTCCTCATCGACATATCCTCCTTATTCTTGAGGTTAAGGTATGGATCAGATTTCTCTTTCTTCTCAAAGGGACCTAACTATGGAAATTTGTATACTGACCATTCCATGTTGGTTTCCTGTAGATCGATCTTTGAAGAGAACTATTAGATCTTCTCTTTAGAAAAACATCCAGAAAATGGAATTCTGATTCTGACGTGAACTTGATGGCATGATGGCAGCTGTTGAACTTTTTAGTTATCAATTCAATGTCGGTATTGTCGTCACATATGATGAAAGTATTATCCATGTATCTTTGGTACAGATGGAAACTGTCGATAGTAGGCCGTAAAACACTATTCTTCAAACTAACCAAGAAGCAGTCTGCAAGTAAGGGACCAAATGGTGACCCCGTTGCCACTCCATCTCTTTGTCTATAAATCGTGTTGTTGAACTTGAACTGGATATTTAGAGTGCACCTCAATAGTAGTTCCTTTAAATAGTGGATCAGAACACATACGTCTACATTATTATCCTCAATGAATTTGTATATAAAGCACATAGTTTCAATGAGGGGAACGTTGATGAAAAGTGAACTAACATCCATGGATATCATTTTCGTCCCGGATACATTAGCATCACTTATTAAATCGATGAATTCAAACGAATCAGAAACACTATGCTTGCAGAGGTTATTTCTGATAGGTAGGAGGATTTCTGTGAGCCATTTAGCAGTAGCATGAAATGGGGAATTTGTCATGTCCAAGATTGGACGTAGTGGCACGTTCTCTTTGTGAAATTTCGGCAGACCATATAAACGGGGAATCACGGAACCAGACGGTCGTATTTGCTCAAATAATTCAGAGCTGATAATCGATTCATTCTTCATCTTCTTCAGCATTTGTGTTAGCTTGCCTTCAATTTGTTCCGTTTGGTCTTTCTGGCTACAATGAAAATACTGTACGTCTTTTGGAGTTGCTTATGATGATTTTAGCAGTATCTATGTTCTCTATATTCACAGGACTGCAGATGAACATAGGGAAAATTGAGGTGATGAAGATTACCAACCACTAACAACAACAGTAACAACAACAACCACAGCCAACCACCATCAACGGGAGAGATTTGACAGAGATCACTTCCTTCGCCTATCTAGGAAGCATGGTTTCAACAACAGGCAGATGAAGATGTGAAAGCAGGCCAGCCAGCCAGAATTGAAAAGGTAAGATACACCTTCATCAGTCTGAAACCAGTTTGAAAATCTTCTTTACTGTGCATTCACTCAGCATAAAGGACAAGATTCGGATTCTGAACACAAATGTGAAGTCAGTCAGTCAGTTCTTCTATACGGGTCATAAACTTGCACTGTGTATCACGAAAAGGATTTCCGACAGGTGGATGCAAACTTTTATCAACAGCTGGCTGCCTCCATACTGAGGATGAAATGGCCGGGCGGCTGGCCCGAAAGAATTAGCAACAAAAATACTCTAGCTGGCAACAAACCAACCAAGAGTCAATCGCTTAACAAATATGTAGGAGAAAATGGAGATGGAGTGGTCACACGTTGAGGAAATCGTTGAAAGACATTACGCCGTAGGTCATCGCTCGAGTGGAATCCCAATGGCAAGCGACAAGTGAGTCGTTGGTGCGAGTGTGACATGAAGGAGATGGTGTGGCAAGGAGGAGAAGAGAGATTATGGGCGATCGTGGGGTCACCCATCTGAAGAGGACGGCAGAAAATTAAAAAAAGAAGTGGAGATGTGTTGTTGAAAACGTATGTTCCGCTGGGAATCCAAACGTGAAAATTGGGGGAGTATATGACGGCTGTTTTGATTTTAGCTTTGTGACTCTTCAGCAGTGTTCATTTGTGCCCCCTGTGTGAATTGAATCGGGGACATGTGGGTTCCGAGGCGGATTCATTGGCCATTCAGCCATCTGGAAAGAATCCGATAGATCAACAGCTAGTGGTGGCACTATGTTTTGAGAACTGATAGCTTATGTCAATCAGTAATCTAACTTGTAGTAATCAACTTGCCAGTAAACTGACTGATGAAGATCTTCTAAGTGTGTTTTATTAAAAAATGACAAATGATAATACGCAGTTGATAGGACAGACATTTGAAAAGTCAGTTACCGACAGACTGAACCGAAGACTGACGGAAATCATTAGAGTTTTCTAGATTCATCCCTTTTTGGGTCACGCCATAATTACATGCATTAGCTTTAGAACTACCACAGTGATTCATATGGTTTATATAATCTACGAAAGTATGACTGATTTAATGAGTCATTCGGAACTTTCCCTGTTTCAGGGTATACACTTAGAAATGTATTGCCTAATGTCAAAGATAAGCATATGACTATCGGTAGGATCAACCAATTTCTTCACGCGATGATACAATCATGGAATGGGTAATTGTTCATTGGTTTTCAGGAGAACCGGTCAAATTCATTCGAACTTCTCGTGGGATAAGAAAAACATGCAGTATCATCCTATGGATACAACCACTCGACAGGTCTTTCAACCCAGTGGACCATTGGTACCATTGTTAAGAAGATAAAACCAATAAGGTTCAAAGGAAAACTTATACGATAAACGTATGGTAGGTAAATAAATTTGATATGTCTTATTTTTAATGCTTTATTTACACATCATTTGCAAAATGGTCGTATATCACCACATTCGATAGCTTGTTAGATTCTGCACAGTGTTTGTAACGTTCTTCTCACAGTTATCTTCTTCGTTTACCTTTTTCTAGAGTCCAAAACATATTGTTACCTTTCTGAATTCGATTACTGATATACTACTTATATCTGATTGTAAGTAGCACTCACCATACCATTAATACATATATTTATGTGTAGGCAACACAGTTACTCCGATTAATGATCACGTCAAACAGTTATGCAGTATATAAGAAAGTCAGTAGAACACACCTCACATACAAGAATTGTCAAAGGCTTTATCATAGGCGAGAGAAGAATGCATAGCAACGCTATGGTGAACCGACTCGTACAAACGAAGCTGACACCCACCCACCCCACCAACCAGTTCAACAGATTTCTGTATTTATGTGTTGGTTTTCAGGGATTTGATTGGTTACAGGATTTCATCATGGGCTGAAATCGGTTAGAGAACCATTGGAAAACCATCTGGGAGTACTGGACAGCTGTTTCGTCCTTAGTTTTGGGACCCATCATCAGTACATACCCACCGTCAGGGTTCGAACCCAGGACCTTCTGGTTACAAGGCCAGCGTGCTCGTACACCGTTAAGCCACTGGGACCCGATCCAATGTCCAAACCATGAATTCTAACTTCTGACAATTCATGACATAGTGCAACCTCTAGCAAATGTCTTCGGCAAGTATTTATCCTCATACCCGACCTGCTGCACCCTACTGGTCACGAAGTTTCACTAGAACCCCAGGTATGAGGACAAATACTCGTCGGAGCCATTAACTAAGGGTCGCGCTATGTCATGAATTGGCGGAAGTTAGAATTCATGGTTTGGACATTGGATCGGGTCCCAGTGGCTTAATGGTGTACGAGCACGCTGGCCTTGTAACCAGAAGGTCCTGGGTTCGAACCCTGATGGTGGGTATGTACTACTGAGGAGCCTCAAAACTAAGGACGAAACAGCTGTCCAGTACTCCCAGATGGTTTTTCAATGGTGCTCTAACCAATTTCAGCTCATTTCTGTATTTATTTGATTTTTTAAAACTTTTTTTATTTCAGTAAATCTTATAAAATTATTTGCTTATTTTTTAGATGATCTTCATTCAGGGTGCGTAAGCTAGAATCCCTTATCTAGTGAGAATGGGTCTATTCTTAAGCGTGTGTGTGTATGTGTGTGTGTGTTCGTTTGTGCATGCGGTCACAGAGATATAGTTTATCGAAAAAGTTGGCTTTTTAAAACACAGGCGACAAAAGACAGGGATTTACGTGTTTAATTCCTCAGATAGTTCAAGCATATATATATATATATATGAACAAGTATAACTTTGTCGTCTGTTCTAACTTTTTATAAACTCATTTTAGGAAATTTTTTTGAAGTTATCCTTTCAACTGACGCAGCCACACTGATAATTAATGGAAGCAAAGCTTATTAGAGTGTTTGAAGAACAAAGCACTGGCTGATATTATTAATAAGCATGTTGATTAGTTATTCATATGTAACAGAATAAATGTGTCCTAATTCCAGTTCATTTAAGCAATGTCTTATAAAATATTCCGTTAGGACACATGATTTATGCTCTGATTATTACTGTTACATGATATCGTGAGGAGTGTAAGTCTTTGCTGAATTCTTAAATCCTCCTTATTTCTTGTCTTTCAAGCTTCTGAAATCTGGAAAAGCAGCTGGACCAGATAGAATACCCCCGGAAGCACTGAAAGCGGACTCAGAAACGACAGTAGATATGCTGACTCCATTATTGCAAAAGGTCTGGAAGGAAGGAAAGGTGCCTACTGACTGGAGGAAAGGTTACCTAGTGAAACTACCAAAGAAGGGCGACCTGGGACTCTGCAAGAGCTGGCGAGGAATCATGCTCCTGTCGACGCCAAGTAAAATCCTGAGTCGCATCATCCTGGAGAGAATAAAGGACGCACTGGATACAGAACTCCGACCAGAACAAGCTGGATTCAGGAAAGGCAAATCATGTTCTGACCAAATCGCAACTCTACGCATCGTCATCAAACAAAGCATGGAATGGCAATCAAACCTCTACCTCAACCTTATAGATTTTGAAAAGGCCTTCGACAGCGTTGACCGCGAAAAAATTTGGAAACTACTCGAGTACCACGGCGTACCCCAAATATTAATCAACCTTATTCAACAACTGTACGACAACGGCACATGTCAAGTGATCCACAACGGAAAACTCAGCGAAGCGTTTGGAGTAAACACAGGAGTCAGACAAGGGTGCTTATTATCACCAATGATATTCCTAATTGTGGTGGACTGGATTATGCATCAGACAGTGGGAAACGAGAAGACAGGGATATCCTGGACCACCGACGTGAAGAACCTAGAAGACCTGGATTTCGCAGATGATTTATGTTTGATGTCACACAAAATCGAAGACTTACAAGCGAAAACCGACAAACTGGTCGAAGAGGCTGGCAGCAAAGACAGGACTACAGGTGAACATAGACAAGACGGAGGTTATGAAAATAACCAACCAACAACAACAACAACAGCAGCAACATTCAGTGCCAATCACCATCAACGGGAGGGATTTGAAAGAAGTTACTTCTTTCACTTATCTAGGGAGCATTGTCTCAACTACAGGAGGAAGGGACGAGGATGTCAAATCGAGAATCGGGAAGGCGAGAAACACATTCATTAACATGAAACCAATCTGGAAATCTTCGTCACTCAGCATCAACAACAAAATTCCGATTTTCAGTACAAACGTCAAGTCAGTCAGTTCTTCTATACAGGTCAGAAACTTGGCGGTTCACAAAGAATATTACCAACAGGTTGCAGACCTTTATCAACAACTGTCTTCGTTCTATACTGAAGATCAGATGGCCGGAAAGAATCACAAACAAGAAGCTATGGGAACAAACAAAACAAGAACCAATCGCTCAACAAATATGCAGGAGAATGTGGAGATGGATTGGACACTCGCTGAGAAGGCCGTTGAGTGACATCGCGCGTCAGGCCATAGCTCGAGTGTAACCCGAAAGGGAAGCGGCGAGTTGGACTTCGAAGGGTGACATGGAGGAGATCGTGTGATGAGGAACTGAAACAGTATGGATTAACATGGATGCAAGTGAAAAGTACAGCAGAAGACAGAAGCAAGTGGAGGCGTGCAGTTGAAGCCCTATGTTCTACTAGGAACCCAAGGAAACAATAATAATAATAAATTTCTTGTCTTTCTCTATGTTCTTTTAACTATAAAAATATACCAGCTGAATTAATAAGTCTTTTTTTGATATGGTTGTTTATTTTTTAAATCATGGAAAATTCCCATTGTAACATATAGAAAATCAAAACAAATGATTCAGCGAAGAGACTCTTTTCAACGAATTTATCATCAAGCTGTACAATCGTATATATATGGTTTTTAAGAAGTTATATCCGGTGAGGGAATTGAATCATAGGTGTGAATGCATGAAATAATAATAATATGAAGTGCAATTAAAACTAAAATGTTTGTGATTATAATCGTAGTTAAAGGTCAAGTGGCAAAGCAAATTAATGTCATATATAGAATAACTCATAGGATGGATAGAACTTGAAAAAGGTGTGCAATTATAAGATTAGTAGACAAATCGAAAAAATAAAAACGTTACTTAATATTGTGTGAAATTTAATAGCATAGAATTTAATGTTGCATAAAGGAATTGATTTAGAATGACAAGTGGAACAAGTGAAATAATACCGGGGACAATTAAAAGTGAGAGTAGTAATAGTAACAATTGACTTAATAAGGAAGAGTATACAAATTGAATAGACAAAAATGAAAAAATGAAAAAATGGAGAGTTGGTAGAGCTAAAGTATGATTGGGGATTACCATACTTTAGCATAGAGGGATTAAGACCATGAAAGTTGGAGGGGTTGAACGAACTTCTTCTGTACACAGAGATCTGGCTTTTCTGTTTCGATAGCCAAAGCTTCAGCAATACAGATGAGTCGGGTACGTAGGGATTTGGGTAGATTACTCTTTGCCTTGTAGATGACTTTGAAGGTGGAGGCTATAGAGATAGGGTGATCATTATCGACCAGATGTTCAATGATCGCGCTTCTTATTGCTCCACTACCACCTTTTCGTAACCATGCAGGATAGTGTTCTTGCACCCTCTTGGACAAAACTCGTGTCGAACGACCGATATACCTTTAGCTCTATCAACTCTCCATTTTTTCATTTTTTCATTTTTGTCTATTCAATTTGTATACTCTTCCTTATTAAGTCAATTGTTACTATTACTACTCTCACTTTTAATTGTCCCCGGTATTATTTCACTTGTTCCACTTGTCATTCTAAATCAATTCCTTTATGCAACATTAAATTCTATGCTATTAAATTTCACACAATATTACGTAACGTTTTTATTTTATTCGATTTGTCTACTAATCTTATAATTGCACACCTTTTTCAATTTCTATCCATCCTATGAGTTATTCTATATATGACATTAATTTGCTTTGCCACTTGACCTTTAACTACGATTATAATCACAAACATTTTAGTTTTAATTGCACTTCATATTATTATTATTTCATGCATTCACACCTATGTTTCAATTCCCTCACCGGATATAACTTCTTAAAAACCATATATATACGATTGTACAGCTTGATGATAAATTCGTTGAAAAGAGTCTCTTCGCTGAATCATTTGTTTTGATTTTCTATATGGTTGTTTATAACATGGATTTTTGATAGTGAGGCAATTTTGAGGTGGTCTTGAGTTGGAAGACACTTATTGATGAGTTGGATGTTGATTCTTGAGATTATTTTAGTCATGGTGCGATTCAAACCATCTGCCTCTGTTTTACTTGTCCGACTGTCAGCTGTTTTAATATTTACTGGTTGCAACCTTCACTGGCTGGCTCCATATTGAAGATCAAATGGCCAGCCAGCCGACCAGAAATAATTAGCAACAAGAAACTCTGACTGGGAACAAACCAACCGAGAACCTGTCGTTCAACAAATATGAAGGAGAATATGAAGATGGACTGGTCACACACTGAGGAGAACGCCGAATAACATCACGCTCAATACAGGCCATCGCTTGGGTGGAAGGTGAATAGGAATCTATGAGTGGGTGGTCGGTGCGAGGGTGACATGCAGGAGATCGTGAGAGGAGGAGGAGGGGATGAGAGATTATGGGCAATCGTGTGGCTAGCCAGCTGAAGAGTTCATTGGAGAATACAAGAAAGTGTAGGTGTGTTACTGAAACCCTATGATCCATTTGGAACCCAAGCGAACTATATTAATAGGTAATACTCTATGATAATCAAAGAAAAACTGTCAGAATATTCAGTTACTTAAGAATAAGTATTAGTTCACTAGATTTCAATAATATAGTCCACAGAACCCCGTGACTTAAATGTCGATGATGCTTCTCCACTAGAGGTTTACTGATCTACCAATTGATGCGTATTTGGCATGAGGAAAAGTATTTCCTGTAAGTTTTCAAAATAGGCCAGTCAGTCATTATGATGGCTATGATTGACGGCGCAATCTTTGAATTAAACACATAAATTCGTTTTACGCGCTAACCACCTAATAAATTGCATTGTTTAGAAAGTGTACATTTATAGATAAACAAACATTTAATACGAACAAAGAATGAGAAAATGTTCTGACAGGAGAGGATGTCACTTATATCTTTTGTATAGAGTAAACTATACAAAATCATATCTAATTTCTCTACATATCCTGTGAACAACCACTCTTGCTTTTATCAAACAGATAATTAGGTACATAAGCCGTTACCATGGAAACTGTTTTTCAGTGATGACACTGATGAAAAAGAAGCATACTATGAGGTCAGTTTAACTCAAATTATATCCTTTTTTCTATAATGAATTGTTTTCACCTGAAAGTCCATTATAACATTTAGATTTTCTTTCGGAAAAGAAGTCTCACACACATCCATGATTATCATTCACTTGGATTCCGAGCGGAGCATAAGGCTTCAACAAGACATCGCTTTTTTCCTCTATTCTCTGCAGTCAATTTCACCTGGCTGCAGCACTTCTCATACGATCTCTTCCATGCCTTCCCAGAAAGTCACGCCCAACTCATCGTTTCTCACTTGGCTTCCACTCGGTTGTTCGCCTGATATGCTGTATCTATCACTGACCTCCCCCACGTATGCCCGATCCATCTCAACTTCCTTCTGCATATTTGTTGGGCAGTTGATCGTCGGTTGGTTCGTTGCTAGGGTTTCTTGTTGCTCACCCTTTCCAATAGGTGGTATATTCTTCAGGACCGAACAAAAGGAATATTAATTTAGAGATACTTCTGCTCAAATCGAGTCATTCATATCACTTTTGATCATTACCAATTATATAAGTTTATCATTATTCATTATCATTCTTCTTCATTAGATATGAAATTTTCAGTCAACCTGTTTTCATTGGTGTACATAATACTCAAAATAAACGAATGATTCTTTTTACAGATATTGATAAATTCAAAGTTCCACAAGAACCTATGACGACATATACTACTGATGTATATCAGTAGTCAGTTAGTTAAGTGTATAACAAACCGAGCAGTAGCACTAAGTAGCTCAAAATAGACCTAAATGATGAAATAAAACAGATAGAAGAGGCGTTGATGTTAAATAACTATCCTATAAAATTCATTAGGAAGATCGAAAAAGGTCAAAAGCAAATAAAAATAATTGTGAAACTAGTAGTGATAACATAAATAAGACAGAATATAAGTCATCTACAGTTATACCATATAAGGAGGGGACATCTGAGACTCTACGTAGGATTCTAAATAAAGCAGGAATTAGGGTGGCATTCATACCTACAAACTCACTCAGAGACAAGCTCTGTATGCTAAAAGACCCGTTGGACCCAATTAAACAAAATAATATAATTTACAAAATACTCTGCAATGACTGTGAGGTCAACTACATAGGTCAAAATAGTAGATCGTGCGGGGGTAGTCAGATTATCAGGACATAAGAATTTAGCTCAGGGAAGAATGGTTGACCCCCAGAAGATGAGTAATTTAGAAAAAAGCTCAGTGATTGCACTACATGCATTAACACACAACCGCACAATAGGGTTGGAGAGGGTTAAAGATTCTAAGAAGTAATCTAGGTAGTTGGAGAGAGAGACTGATTACTGAATCCTGACTGGTTCATCGACTCTACACCCAACACATGCAACAGAAGTGACTCAATGAAAATACCAGAAATATGGAAGATATTATTACCACCAGTCAAATCAGAAGAGGATAATAAATAATCTCAAAATTCTATTTCAATTAAGCACATCACAACATCCTAACAAATTACTTATTGTGACTATAAAAACACTTGTCTTATTTCCCATCTGATTGTATTTGATCAATAACACTCATATTATTAGTTCTGAATGTACATTATCTTATATTGCTTTTTATTCGAATATCTAGACAGTTCCACACATGCATATAAATGAAGGAAATAAGTTGTGTGAGTAACTTGATATGATTATGAGCAATAATTTGTGCTCGAAACATGGTCATCAGTTAATATTACTGTGTAACACTGTGTGACTTATGAAAATAAAATCTTATCCATAATGCAAACCATTCATAGCAGTTAGTTGTGCTTACCAGCTAAATCTTGATTACCCTTTTTAATTTATCAAACTGATCATGGATTGTGATCTAAATAATTTTGGTTTCCAGAAGAAAATCTTGACAAATTCTTACAATGAAAGTATGTAACTTCTATCTTCTAAATGCCATTCAATTGTAGATTGAATTATTAATCAATATAGTAATCAAACATTAAATTGCATTACTTAAGGTGCATTTGAGTGTGGACAACGGTATCAGATGCACTGGATTACGACTTACACAGCTAAATGAAAATCAATTCATCAGCCTGTGATGAGGATCACAACCTTGAAATGAACATCAGCCCCTTCATAGTTGAAGATATGTCTTCGAAATGAGTGACAATAAGGATGAAATCTAGAAATGATTTGTGCATAGCTAGGTCATAAACTGGATGCAATTAGCTGAATGGTCTCCTAGCTCACCTAGTCACCGGCAGGTCCTGGTTTCGGACTCTGATGGACGCGTATTGTTGTCCAATACTGCTCGACTAGTTTTGCTGGTGGTTCAGCAGAAAAAATGCTCATACATACACGTGGTCTTTGGGTTCGATTCCTGGCTGACGCATTTTCAAAAACCCTTCTTAGCTGGTAGTAAGCCAAACAAAGAGGGAAGGTTGGATTTGTGGTTAGAAACGTCACCTAGTAAAATTGAAATCATGGATACTGAAAATTCAAAGCTTGGAGTTCTATGTCCCACTTGGAATGCAAATGAATAAAATATAAAGACATGAATAATCAGCGGAATTTGCAATTTACACAAGTCGAGGAGGTGGAATCTCAGGACAGTTTATTTCGGGTAACCGAAACTATTTGGGTCAAAATGCGTGTGATCCAAATAGTCTCGGTTTCCCGAAATAAACTGTCCTGAGATTCCACCTCCTCGACTTGTGTAAATTGCAAATTCCGCTGATTATTCATGTCTTTATATTTTATTCATTTGCATTCCAAGTGGGACATAGAACTCCAAGCTTTGAATTTTCAGTATCCATGATTTCAATTTTACTAGGTGACGTTTCTAACCACAAATCCAACCTTCCCTCTTTGTTTGGCTTACTACCAGCTAAGAAGGGTTTTGAAAATGCGTCAGCCAGGAATCGAACCCAAAGACCACGTGTATGTATGAGCATTTTTCTGCTGAACCACCAGCAAAACTAATCAAGCAGTACTGGACAACAATAAGCGCCCATCAGGGTCCGAAACCAGAACCTTTCAGCAACAAGGTGAGCTAGTAGACCATTCAGCCACTTGCATCCAAATTTAGTTTATGACCTAGCTACGTACATATCATTTCCAGATTTCATGCTGATTGACACTCATTATGAAGACATATCTTCAACTATGATATCAACAGTAGCAACCAAAAAATCACGCATTAACGCATAAAGCTGTATACTACTGATTGAATGGAATAAGTAGTTGTTTGGCAACTAATTTGGCTCTTTGAGCTGCACTAAACGAGCTATAACACTGAAGAACCCGGTCGGAAAAGCGATAAACAGCCTTCCAGCATTTAAATCATCCTAGCATGGCTAGTAAGCATTACTAGTTGATGTGAGTGGTATGAAACTGTTCATCTCAACTAATCAGTGGTTTGTAGGCTTATTCAGAGTTAGGCTATTCACAAATAAATTAGAATAAATGTGTCCAAAATTCTAGTTCACTTTATAATCCCATGCATACTGGATTTCTTATCAACATATATTTTATACAGTTAGCCTCAAAGGTTAATAAATTCTAGCATGTGGCACTACTGTTCCAGGTGACGAACCACTCTGTGATTCATTTTGTTTTTCTTAGTTTCCTCGGTATGATTGATCTTTATTTTGAAGAATTTCAGGAATCTCAATTTTAATTTCCATAAAAAACCGATATATGCTTAAAGTGGTTGAAGAAAGCTAAATTCAAGATACCCAAATGTTCAGTAACAAAGTATCTTATGGACTACGGATGGGCGAAATTATAAGTTACTGCACCTCAAACTTGCCATGCTTTCGTCTCAGCATACCTGCATATAGGTAGAACGGAGGCGGCCAAATACAACTTGAATTTCTCCATGTAGTTAGCAGATTTTTTTATTACATGCCTTGAGGAATGCTGTAATGAAATATCTATTGTGACGTTTACCATACCACGCACGAAACCTCCTGGCGATAACTTTTATCCTCATTCCTACCAAGATAATATTGACGCTCTCAAGTCATTCACTACTGCCAGTGTACAAACAAGCAAACAGAAAGGTGCCTGGAATTGAAAAGATTTATGCAATAAGATTTTATATACCTGGATATGAAATACACAAACGGCTAATGTTCTGAGGAATACCACAACGGAATGTTTCTAAACAGAGGAAACCTGAAAAATGCTAGACAGTTACTAGAAACTTGATATTTAGATGAAGTAGCGATTAACAACGCACGTCCATCTGTCAGTTTACCTGCTCCTGTGGAACTAGATATTTCTGCCGTACTCAGCATTTTCTATCAGACGTATTACTCTCATGGTTATAGAAAGAAGCAGCTGAGTTCTGGAACACCTCATCGACTGTGGACACCCACCGAACCCGGAAACCAACTTCTAAGTCTTCTACAGAATGTGTGGAAGTCATGCCAAAGGTGTAAATATCAAACTTCTTTAAACCGCAGAAGCGATGGCAATCCATATGGCAAATCCCGAACTCTGAATACAGAAGAATATCGTTTAGTCACTAAACCTCCAATGGACCTAATTTGTCTTAACATTTCATGTGTAATTTTTTTCCTAATTCTAATTTTCCAACTTTTTTATTTTTCTTCCTTCGCACCACTACATTTCCACCCCGTGTTAGACTTATCTTACCTTGCCTCTCGTTCAACTTTAGATGAGTTCTATTCATTCTCTCTAATTACATGACGTCATACAATTTGCTTGTTCGATTTGATTTTCTAACTAATTACTACTTTCCGGATTACGTAATTGCTATCTAAAATTTTACAAATTTTTATGACACGTCTTTCAAAACATTTTTTTGTTGCTAAGATAATTTACTGCATAAACGCAATTTTACAGATTGAGAATGATTTCTGTGGAAAGAGTAACTCTTTGCTACAAGCCTTTCCTTTTATAATATCTCAGTGGGGAAAATTTTGAGTATTTGAAATTATTTTTGAAAATATTATAACAATATTTATTGCTTACAGGATTTCATCATGAGCTGACATCGGCTAGAGAACCATTGGAAAACCACCTGGGAGTAATGGACAGCTGTATCACCAGCCTAGTTTGGGACTCTTCATCAGAACACACCCACCCACCTGGGTTCGAACCCATGAGCTTCTGGTTACAAGCCCAGCGGGCTCGTAGAACATTAAGCCATATTCAGGTGAATAGTTACCTAGGGTTCTAGTGAGAAGCTGTGACCAGTAGCTTACAGCAGGTCGGGCGTAAGGACAAATACTCACCGAAGACATTGGCTGGTGGTCGTGCTATTTCATGAATTGGCAGAAGTTAGAATTCATGGACTGGCCAATGGATCTGGTCCCAGTAGCTCAATGGTCTAGTAGCTAGCTCGCCTTGTGACCAGAAGGTCTTGGGTTTGAACACCGGTCGGTGGGAGCATACTAGTGGAGATTTTCAGGCTAGCGTGAAACAGACGTGCTCCCAGGTGGTTTTCCAAAGGTTCTCTAACCGATATCAGTTAATGATGAAATCCTGTAACCAATCTATCGAATCCCTACAAACTGTTACTTGATTAACAATATTTCATCTTATGATTTCATTTGTTTACATATTTTCTGAATACTGTTTTCGTTTTGTTCAACTTTTGAACTTATATATCAATCATACGACCAATATCCAGGCAAGTCGCTTATATGTTAAATATTTTGTTGTAGTTTTGAATTGAAGTAACACATGATCTCATATAATATGCATTCCATTACCTTAAATGTATTCAGATTTGAAATATGATTCATCGGCTTAGAGTACTCAATTTTCAGTCATTAGGTATCGACTTTAACCCTCTGGTCTTGTAGTATCATCAGGCTTCACAAAATAAATGTAGCTCACAGCTTGATATATTTGCAAATCTATTCCAAGTAGCGATATTCTAATAGTGCATAACTTTAGTTGTTTTATTGGAGTGTAGATGAATTAATTTCATATTTTTAGAGATTTCAAACTTTGAAATCGAGCAAAACTCTAATCTCTGTCCTGATAAATTTTATTTACAAGACTGTAATTGGTGATAAGACAATTTGAGATTGTCTTGTGTTGACTTATGAAAATGTGTGGTTGGCCATTACTGCCCGATTGCACCTACCGTAGGAGTTGATTTCATCTTGGATTATTTAAAATAAAAGTAGCATTATTGTGGCATGGGGGGGGGGGGGAAGAGGCCAAGAAATAACTACTTGAGACCATTCACACTACGGACTGCCATTAGACAAGTAGGGATGTAGAATTCTCGGGGGCCGACCTTTTCTAGAAGCCTCTCTCTTCACAGCAGTGAGGCAGCATAACCGACTTGCTGGTCATCTTAGGGAAACATCTTAATGATGTCATATCCCCATTCTCAGTGGGTGCGATCTCGCCCATAGAACTCTAACATAGTGTTAACAACTTATGCTATCATGGTAACTGATTTTAGTTTAACCGCTATGCAACCAACCATTCTGGCATGACAGAACCTACAGGAACATCAGTTACAGCCAGTGTGGCTCGATGTGTAAAGGAGTAATGAAGTAAGTCAAATTAGGACGAAACAGTTTATTCTCTTAGTTTAGCATCATTTTATGATTAAATTTACCTTGACTTCAGTCATATCTCTGCAAAGCAACATAAATATTATCAAGAGGTGCATAGTGAAATACGCTTAAATTTTCTTCAAAATAGTTTAATTTCATTTTGAAAAACAACCAACTGACTGAAGAAATATATAGATATATATGTACATACATCAGATTAATGAAGTTCATTGTTAAATTTTTGAAAATCACTCATCTATGTCACGTGAAGGACCGAACAAAACGCTGTACTGGCTCATTTTGTCGATGCGCTTCATTAAGTTGCCACTAACATAGATTTTAAAGCTATTTATTCATGTGCATCTATCAGTTCACCTGCTCCTGTGGAGCAAGGTACACTGTCCTTAGCCAAAGAACGCTTTCCACAAGGATACGAGAACATATTCCAGCATGATTTTACAAAGGAGAACGTAAGCGTGTGCGAAGCTCTACTCTAGAACACTTGATCGACTCCCGTCACTCTGCCAACGTTGACCATGATTTTAAGATCATCTATAGAATCCATACTAATTTGCCGCGTTTTCTTCGTTATAAACTCTTAAAAATAGCTGAGGCCTTGGTCATTCATGAATTTAAGCCAATCAGACCTTTATGTACAAAAGAAGTATGTACAATCCCTACTTCTGCCTTGGCCTTAGAGGGACAGACACTTATTTATTTATTTTGTTCATTTAGTTAATCTATTTACCTCTCCCTCATTGCTACGATTATTATTATTATTATTACTGTTCTCACTCCTAATTGTTTCCGCTTGTCCCACTTGTCATTCTAAACCTAAAAATGTTTTTACCATGTTGAATCCTATCCCATCGAATTTCACACCATGTTATGTAACATTTTATATTAGCCTACTAATCATATAATTATGCACCCCTTTCCAACATCTAAACATTTTATGAATTATTCTACATATGACATGAATTGTTTTCCCACTTGATATTGAACTATGATAATAATCACAAACACTTTAATCGCATTTCATACTACTATTATTATTTCATGTATTTGCACCTATGATTCAATTCCTCCACCGGATATAACCTTTTATAGCAAAACCATATATATACGATTGTGCAGCTTGATAATAAATTCTTTGAAAACAGTCTCTTCGCCGAATATTGCATTCTTTATATTACAATGAGGATTATTAAATATTCAAGTATTGGTTTTGTAGGCATTTTGTTTGATTGCATAGAGGAATTGGCAGAAGTTAGAAATTAGGGACCATTGGATAGAGTCCTAGTGGCTCAATGGTCTACAAGCTCGCCTTGTAACCAGAATATCCTGGGTTCGAACCTCGGCGGGGTACGTGCTGCTGAAGAGTCCCAAACTATGACGAAACAACTGTCCAGTACTCCCAGTTGGTTTTCCAATGGTTCTCTAACTGATGTCAGCTCATGATGAAATCTTCCATGCAATTATTAAATTATCCTGTTTCGTCCAATCTTTATCATCAGTCCGACTTTTACAGATAACAGAGACGATTAGAATTTATCTGATTCGGCCAAATCTATGCATTCAAAAGAAAT
>OX235271.1:86566619-86604229 GCA_944472155.2 Trichobilharzia szidati | reverse complement strand
TCCACAGAAATGAGTCAACTGAATGCTAGTAAATCCGACTGTTTGGAGGTAGCAAAATATCGCGAATTGATTAAATTTAGAATTCAAAAATCATTTGATTCCAAGACAATGACTGAATGCTAAAGTATTTAATTTGTAGCCTCAATGACCTGGGTTCAATTCATGGTGAGGTGATGGGTGGACACCGTTGAAGAGTCGTGTAGCAGCACGAAATGGCTATCTAGTCCTTTTTGGTTTTCATTGATTTTACCAACAGATGCCGGTTTATGAAGACATCTGCGCTGAAATTAATATAAATCCCTACAAATCTAAAATGTAAATATATCTATATATATCTGGTAACTGTATCTTACCAGGATATTTTAAAAGTTGATCAAATGAAAAAGTGTTTTAGTAATAGCTTATCATTCATTTACATGAGAGCTGGACAATACTACGGATGATCGCACTATAATGATAGCCCAGTAAGCAGTTTTACCTCTCAACTCATTTGGTAGATCATTGGACTAGATATTTGGAGGTCATTGGTTCAATTTGTGGCATGATAAAGGTGTTTGCATTTCATTTTCATTCATAATCCATTTCATCAATAAATGTCTGCCTACCTAAGTCTATCCCATGTAGTTCCACTGTCAATAGCAGTAAGCTTAATTACGACAAAAAGTACTGACAATTGCAATCGTAGTTAAACATCAGGAGATGACAAATCAGGTTATGCAGTACATAATCGCCATTCATAAGATATATAAAGCCTAGAAAAGGTGTAAGATACACGAGATTACTGTGTGAATAAATTTTTAAGACAGAAAGCAAGAAAATGTATTAAGAGTGGAATCAATGTTCTTTGCCAAAAAAATTTGCCAAAAGCGTTAAAAATAATTCAGTCTGCACCAAAGATAAAATTAGACGCACTACACTAGTTACTGATCAGTGTCCAATCAAATATATCCAATACAGTCCTGTAGGAGGTCTGTCGTGAGTCCGATTAGCTCAGAGGTAACGTCTGTGATTACAGCACTGGGTGACGCTGGTTCGAATCTCAGTGGGAACATGAGTTCCTTCAAGGCTAGAGATATGTCTTGCTGATGAGCGCCAACTAGCACGAAACCCAGGTCCAAGGCTCCCTACCGATTACCTCCAACCATCTAATACCAACAATTCACAGTGCACCGTGATAGTGAGCCACCTAGCATGGTGGCCACGGTGCACACTTGACTGATGGAATTCAGTCTGCACCAGAGATAGGACTAGACCCATTACACTAGTTACTGACTAGTGTTTTTAATCAGAAGTAATAACACTGGAAACTGTTCAGAGTGAAGATAATAGCAGAGAGATCAATAACAACAAAAGAGGGGTAAAGAAATCTAATTTTCAGAAAAGTATATAGATTGATAAATGAATGGCTTAAGTGAAAATTAAGTATGACTACTCTATACTATAACAATATCATTTGTCAATAGTTTTGTAATTTTTCTAAATACTCAGAAGTATCTCATAGTTGTTGTGTAATATGACCACGATGAGTTGTGTAATTTTCACTTTTATTATAACTATTCTATTATAATTCCGAAATCTGAAAGTTACGTACCAGAAAATTTAAAACACTCTAAGAACAAACAATGTTCTTTCCAGACGATAAGATTTTCAAGGTAAGTTGATATACAAATCGATATCAAGTACAGAATCATTGGAAACTAGAGGAGGACTGGATAGCTATTTAATCCTTGTCCATGGTTCCCCTTTAGCACTAATCCATGATTCCACTTGTGGACGAATTCAAGACACTAAGCCTACTTGGTGAGTACACAACTATCCGGTCATTCCATTTACTGTAAGAAGTTGAAGAGAGTTTATGTAAAAGTATATTCTTCTTTTCTAGCCAATATATATATATATGTGATGTGATGTAAACTTGGCGATATAATGAGGTATTAATTGTCTGATTGAATTGCGCATTGGCCGAATTTTAATAACTTCTCAAATATCCCAACATTCCTTTGAGAAAAGCCCTATTTAACAGACACTAATTGGTAGAAATGTGTTTGTGAATTACATTTTAGATTAGTAATCAAACTCAATGCTTAATGTATTTCAGCTGAGGTTATCTGTTTCATCATATAAATGAATTCATTTGTGCATATATATTCAGTAAAAACCCAGTAATAATATAAACATTTAAAAGAATTCACCATTTATTTTAAAAGTCAGAAAGATAACATTTCACACATTTATATTGTGAAATATAATTTAGATGACGCCATATGGCTTGAATGTGTCTTTCACAATTGATTTATGCTTTGAGAGGAAAGTTCTGGAATGGTTTTTCAGCAGTACTGTGAATGTAGGTGAATTTGAGAAAGAAAGAAATAGGAGACGCTGTTAAACTGAATCCGCAGTTTGCAGTGTATACAGTCCGAGGTGAAATTTCACCATGTTTTTCTATGAAAACCGAAATTATTCAGGTCACAGTGTCTCATGGGTGGTTATATGTCACTCACATCATCAGCCACTCGTGAATTAAACATCGGACAGTCGTTTCATTCGGTTGGGGTGGAGCTCATCAGTAGTGTACATGGTTTGATCTAGCTCTGAAAGGTTGATCAGGTCAGATCACCTGATTTTTGGTTAATTGAATATACTTTTGATGAACTCGACTGCTTAGGAGCAAAACGGCCGTCCGGTGTTTAATTCACTTCATTCTAACTAGCAAGCATTACTAGTTGGTGTGAGTGGTATAGGACAACTTATTTCAGTTTTATGTTTGATTTGAAGTTAAGTAGATTGATGATATATACTGCTGAGTGACTGATGCCGCTGATATCAAACATAAGCTGGATTGAAGTGATGTGAACAATTCACGAACGTCGCATTCATTTGGAACCGAGCTCAAGAATGATATACCTGGTTGAATTCGCAGGTGACGTGTTCTGTCTTTTGTATTACTAGTTAACTCAAATAGCTAGGCTGGATTCGAATGGTTTGAACTGTTTCAGTTGATTCAGATTGGATATGCTGCTAATGAGTTCGGCTGCAAACCAGCCAGATATCTGGCTGGTTAGGAAGCCCTACTTTTTCACGTGAGTGGTTTTCAGCTACTCATATGGATCGGTCAGAAGTATACAGTATCACGCTATCTCTTAGGCTATCTTGATTGCCGTCTATAGCATCAAAGAGATCACACATAGTAATCTGACAATATTTGTTTCAAAAGAAAGCTGATGTGATTTCTCACCACAAACTGTTCAATTTCTGAATGTCTAATTCAACTGCCTAGAAGTTATTATTAGCAGCTACTTCACATGGAACGTCTACATGTTTATCGGAATCCTCACAGTGAGGAAGGCTGAAATTAAGAACACTTTGTATCAAGGAGCTATCACAAACATATCGTGTCATCTGCAACGAAGGTGGTGCTATAGTGTGGAATCAGTATTATGAAATAGGGAAAATGTGATTGCAAAGACAAAGTATTCGGAAGATGCCTTTAGAGAACATTGTATATTTATCCTGAAGGACGACCCCAACTCAGTAACTACCTGTATGAAGAATTCAGATGAAATAAACTACTTAAATAGTTTCAAAAAGACACTCAGCGAACAAAAATTGTTTTTCATGAGAAGTAAATATAAACACTGGTTGTTATTAGATGGTTGGAGGCAATTGGCGACTAGCTGTGAGCCTAGGTTTCGCGCTATTCGGCATTCATCAGCAGAGAGTATCTGCAATCTTGAAGGAACTCATCGTGTTCCCTCTGAGATTCGAACCAGCGTCACCCAGTGCTACAGTCACAGACATTACCACTGGACTATTCGAGTTCCATCAATAATGTAGATAAGCCCTTCTGACGAGTGGCAACAAGTTCGAAACCTAGACCCGAGGTCACCTGCGATCTCCTCCAGTCATCGAATGGCAACAATTCACAGTGCGCCCTGATGACGAGCTACCTAGCATGGTGGCCACATTGCACACTTGACTGGTAGAATTTAGTCTACACCGAACAAAGAATCAGATGCATGTCTAAACAGTTAGAGGATAAACAATGGTGCTGGTGGAATATAAAGGTGAAGTGACACAGAAATACAAAATAAATCAAGCGTATGAGTGTTTCAGCTGAAGAAAACAAATAAGGGTATACTGAAAATAGTAAAAGGATAACGAACAAATAGGTATGTGAAAACATTGGTCTTCCATAGAGAACAAGTATCTTCATACCTGTTTAATATTATGCAAACTGAAAACTGTAGAACGAAAATGTCGATTTTAAAAGGAAATATACACAAAAATATCTCACTGAGTTGTTTAACATATCAACATTTACTATAAGTGGAGATCTTAATAAAGATTATCCTTTTAACATGAAATTTGAGGGAAACGCTGAAGATGTTATCTATCTAATCATGAAAATCTAAGTCTATTTAGATTGTCGTATTAAGAGATGATATTGTTTCTTTGAAATTATTATTAATGGGAGACAAACTAAAGTATTTTGTAATATTCATTTAAAAACTGATTTTAGGAAACGTCAACTTCTATGCCGACTTTCAGTTAGAATGGAGAATATTCAACAAGATGATCTTGAAAGAAACTAAGCAGAATATAGCGACACACACAGATTAGTGACTTTTAGGGTTTTTAACGTAAAGACTTTATTCACTTAGATGAGGATATAACTATGAAAACAATCAAAAATGGTGTTACTTCAGAGTTATTGGGGCAGACTTATATCTTAGGAGGATGTTTTAGGTGTGACTTAGTTATCTGAGATAAATAGTTTGATTTTAAAGCTTTTTCGTTCATCTAGACACTATCTTCTGCGCTTATTTCGGTATAATTTGAAGATAACTTCGCTTAGTCACTTGTTCGATTGCATAAGGATATTGGATAGCCTATGTGCAAGCTTACTGTAAGAAGTTATCATTGTGTCAAATGCGATGACACAAAATTATGATATGATAACTGTCCATGCCACTCAGGTATTTGAGGTTACAACTGATGGTTATTTATTGGGGTTTAATTAATTAATTAATTCTAATACATGACCATTATTATTCATTCTGAGTGGAACATAGGGCCCCGGCTGTACACCTCCACTTAACTCAGTTTACTGCTATTACTTTCAGCCGCCTCCTCTCCACATCATCTCACCAGAGCCGCCCTTACAGCCATGTCCAACTCGTCCTTTCCCATCTGGGCTACACTCCAGGGTATGTCTAGCATATGGTATTACTCAATGATCTCCTTAGCCTGTGTTCAGTCCACCCCCTTTTCTTCTGAATATATTTGTTGGGTGATGGGTTCTGCTATTTTATGACATCATAAGCATTTCTATAAACACTCTGATTACATATCTATTTTCCACTATGTTTGGGGGACGTAATTTTCCTCTTGTATTTACCTCAATTAACACTAAAAAAAGACAGAATTCGATTTCGAAATGACGAGCAGTTTAGATGGGAAATTTGTTTTAATACATCATTACAGTCACTTCTTACTTCTTAAACGTTTATGAGGAATTAATGACAGACGTTTATCGCTACTTCATTTGGCGAATGAAATATGTCTGTTTTAAGGACATTTAAAGAGTAAAATAATAACAAATTTAGACATTTCGGTACTATATTACTATAGGATATATTTTTGAATTAAGAAAACTTCGTTATATGGAACAACAATACGATATTATTTGTTGGAATTCTTAATTTTTTGAAATTTTTGTAAATTGATTTTATTGACGGGGTTGAGTGGAATTCAACTAAAATTTGAATGAGACTCAAGTTAACAACAGTGGCAATAAAGGATAGAAAGTGAATGGGGCGTGGAGGAAGAAAATAATACAGTTACGAAACAAAACTCTTATTATTATTTCCTTTAGTTCCTACAGGAACAAAGGGCTTCAGCCATGCGTCTCCATTGCGTTCGGTTCTCTGCTAGAGTTTTCACCTGGCGGCAGGTCTGCCCACATGCTTTCATCTCCTCTTCACATGATCTCCTCCAGGTCACCCTTGGACGACCAACTCGTCGCTTCCCTTTCGGGTTCCACTTGAGGGCTTGTCTAGTGATGTCACTTGCTGGTTTCCTCAGAGTGTGGCCGATCCACCTCCATTTCTTCCTGCCTATTTGTTTCACAATCGCTTCCTGGTTGGTTCGCTCCCAGAGATCTTTGTTGCTGATCATTTCCGGCCATCTGATCTTGAGTATTGAGCGAAGACATCTGTTAATGAAGGTCTGTAGCTTCTTTGAGGTGCTCTTTATGACGCGCAGTGCAAGTCTCTGAACCGTATAGTAGCACTGACTTCACATTGAAGTTGAAAATCCGGATCTTATCTTCGTTTTGATGCTGAGTGTTGTTGACCTCCACACAGACTTGAGAGTAATGAAAGCTTGCCTTGCTTTCCCGATGCTTGCTTTGATATCCTCGTCAGTTCCGCCTGTAGTTGAAACAATGCTTCCCAAGTAGGTAAAGGAGGTTGTTTCTTTCAGGTTCCTTCCATTTATGCTGACTGCTGTCTGTTGTTGTTGCTGTTGGCCAGGGATCCTCATCATCTCCGTTTTCTCTATGTTCACCTGGAGTCCTACCTTTGATGCTTCTTCTGCTAACTTGTTACTTTTCACTTGCATATCTTCCAGTTTGTGGGAAATCAGACATATATCATCGGCGAAGTCCAGATCCTCCACGTTTTTTGTGTGTGTCCATTTTATGCCTGTTTCCTCATTGCCCACTGTTTGTCGCATTATTCAGTCTACTGCAATCAAGAAAATCATTGGCGATAGAAGGCAGCCTTGTCTTACTCCTGTCCTCACTTCGAAGGATTCCGTGAGTTTCCCGTTGTGGATTACTTGGCATGCAGCATTGTCGTATAGCTGTTGGATGAGATGTATAATTGTCGGCGGCACCCCGTAGTAGCGAAGTAGTTGCCAAATCACCTCTGTCGAAGGCTTTTTCAAAGTCGATGAAGTTGAGATAGAGAGGTGACTGCCATTCCAAACTTTGTTCAATGATGGTCCGTAATGTGGCGATCTGATCAATGCGTGACTTGTTTCTCCTGAATCCAGCCTGTTCCGGTCGAAGTTTTTCATCCAGGTTGGTGTGTTTTATTCTCTCCAGGATGATGCGGCTTAGTATTTTGCTTGGAATGGACAGGAGCATAATTCCGCGCCAGTTCTTGCATTGACTTAAGTCTCCTTTCTTTGGTAGTTTGAATAGGTATCCTTTCTTCCAATCCTCGGGTACTTTGCCTTCTTTCCACACCTTCTCCAGTAGTGGCGTCATCAAGTCCGCTGTTGTCTCTGGGTCCACTTCCAATGCTTCTGCTGAGATTCCATCTGGTCCTGCTGCTTTTCCAGCTTTCAGCATCTTGATTGCCTTCAGGACTTCTGTTTTCGTCGGGGGGTTGATGTTCACTGGTAATTCTGCTTCCGTTGTTGGTATTGTTGGGCGCGTTGTAGGTGGCGGTCGGTTTAGTAGTCTTTTGAAGTGTTCAACCCAGTGTTTCCTTTGCTCCACTTCTTTGGTGATTGACTTTCCATTTTCAACCTTCACTGGCTTAATTTGTGACGAATTTTTGCCTGAGAGGTACCTGGTTGTTTGGTAGAGTGTTGCGAGGTCTCCTTTGCCTGCTGCTTGTTCTGCTTCATTGGCCATGGCTTCATAATACTTTCTTTTGTCTTCTCTGGCACTCTTCTTTACTCCTTTGTTCAGTGTATTGTAGCTTGCATTCAACAAAACTAAGAAATGCGTATTTGGTGTTAAGATAGGTCAGGTCCATTGCAGATTTAATGACTGAACAAACTTCTTTTGTATGCAGAGTTTGGGATTTAAAGTGTGAATCGTCATTACTTCTGCGGTTTGAAGAAGTTTGATTTTAACTCTTTTAGCGAGACTCCCATGTATTCTGTAGATAACTCTGAAGTTTCTTTGTGGGTCAGCTTGGTGTCCTGATTCGATCAGGTCTTCCATGATAGAGCTGCGGTAGATAGGATCTTTTTCGGACTCTATAAAACCATGACTGTACATATTTGTACGGTGATACATTTGGATAGCGAACGCTGGTTACGGCCGACATACCTTGCTCTACACGAGCAGACGAATCGGTGGACACTCGTTGATCAGGCCAACAATGGTAGCTTATCCTTCACGTTCATGCGAATAATTGGTTTCGTAGAGGAAGTTATTCAAAGTTCAGCCACGAAGGTTTTCTTCAGCGAGCAGGACAGTCGATTTCTTAGTATTTCTGCCCATGAGTCTCCATTAAATTGTATATTCAAAAAGAGTTGTTTGGGGGTAAAAGTGTGGGCAGTTTCAGTGGTTTAGGCTTCATGGATTTTGTGATGAAATGTTCTGCTTAATCATTTATGAGAAGGATTTTTTTCAGAGTGTTAAGCTCCTCATCCCTAGTGTCAGGGCTTAAAATACTGTGGATTCATGGGCTCAGTGGACGCATCAGGTTTCGTTTTGTATATAGAGACACCCAACTATGACAGTTAGTGAGTTGTCCATGTGAACCTACAAGCTAACACTGTTTCTGTTAATCAATTTTTCTGTTTTCTGTCTTACCCCTCCCCCCTCTTTTCAACTCTGAAAGTGTATAAATTGATGATGATAACTTAAACTAAAGTTGTAATGCTTTCATTCTTTTTTGGATGCGTCAATTTTATCTCTTCTCTACTACTAATCAAACATTAAAGTATGTTATTATCATTTATATAACCATTGTAATTTCAGGTAGTCTGCAGCTGATGAGAACCTGTGAAATAGAATGATATCATTTTATACTGCAAATTTCGTCTTCCTTTCTTTATCGAAATTTATCAAGGGAACCAGTTGTATGAAGTTCTTAAAAAGACGCCTCCCTGCCAAAACTATTAAGTCACTGAATCAGGTGGTGACCATTCGATGCAGAATATCTAGAGAATCAACAAAAATCAGGTTCTATGAACAGTGTTTACAAACAGGTTGTTTCCCACGGCAGTTCCTGAAACAAGTGCGATCGGCTAAACTCCCACCTTCCCAAAAGAATCTCCGTCGAATAACAAAATCTCACATCGAATCCTCATACCAGTACCTCTCCGAATTGAAATCTCGTCTGGCTACCTATGATACCCTACTAAGCGAGCTTAATATTATTTGCTGGCTAAAATTCATGAATTTTATCAAAGAGCTACAATCAAAAACATCCAAGGATTATGAAACTCAGCTGACAAAAGCGTTGGTGAAAGAGAAGCTAATCGAAGAATTCCCAGAATCACCTGAACGCTACGTCTGTAATCTATCAAAATTACAATTAAACAAAATCGAATTAGAAGCCTTATCTCTAGGATTCAAGTTTCACGTCCCCAAGAAGCAGATCAGTCGTATAGATACAGAAGCACAATTCGAACACTTATACCATCAACTCCACGACCTGAAACCCTTAGACGAAGACAAAAGAGGATGGCTAAAGTCTAAACTTGTTGATATTGCCAACCAATACCACATATCGCCAATGGAGAAGCAAAAGATGCTGACCGAAGAGCATAGAATAGCTCTGAAGAAACTATATGAGAACGACGAAATCGTCATATTTAGACCTGATAAAGGCTCTGGGGTTGTTATAATGAACAAAGCTGATTATATTCATAAAATGATGACAATTCTAAACGACAAAGAAAAATTCCAAGTAGACAACAAAAAAGATGGCACAACGTCGTTTGAAAATAAAGTAAATAAATGTCTCAAAGAACTTCTGATGAACAAACTAATCAACAGCGAAACATACAATAAACTGAAGTCAAAGGGTGGACGCCTGCCTTTTATGTACGGCCTACCGAAAATCCATAAAGCAAACGTGCCTTTAAGACCAATCTTGTCAATGATTGACTCACCATGCCACAAGTTAGCTCAATGGTTAGCTGATTCCATAGAGCCAATTCGAATTAAATTTGCAACCCATAGCCTGAAGGATAGCTACCAATTCTCCAAGGAAGTCGACAACATTGACATATCAGACAAACTCATGGTATCGTATGACGTGACCTCCTTGTTCACAAACGTACCACTGATGGAAACGATTGATATCATTTGTAAACAAACGGATCTACTACCGTTACCGGAAACAGAGATGAAGCGACTACTGCTGCTCTGCACAAAAGATATTCAATTCAAATTCGACAATCAACTCTACCGACAAATTGATGGGGTCGCTATGGGTTCACCTCTGGGACCTATCCTGGCTGATATCTTCATGGGCTACCTTGAACAGACACAACTAAGTTCTGCTATCAATGGAACAACCTACTATCGCCGATATGTTGATGACACATTTGTTGTTTGCAACGACATGGATCACGCATCGGCATTATATGATCGCCTAAATGAGATTCATCCAAATATCAAGTTCACCATGGAATATGAACATAAAAATGAGTTCAATTTCCTGGATCTAAATGTAAAAAGAACAAACGAAGGCATAATTGAAAAGTCCATCTATAGAAAAGAAACCTGGACTGGACAATATCTTCACTATAACAGCTTTTGTCCCATAAGCTATAAACGTGGATTAGTGAGGACTTTGTACGACAGAGCCAGGAAGCTATGTTCACCAAACAAGGTCGAAGAAGAACTAGATTTCATCGAGAAATGCCTGAGGGAAAACGGATATCCTAAAGGCTTTATACAGAAGTACAGCAGAGAAAAAGATAAGAAAGAAAAGCATCCAACTGTAGAAAAGAAAAAAGTGTTTATTTGTCTCCCATTCAAAGGAGATGCAGTTTCACAAAAGATTGACAGAAGACTGAAAGGAGCAATAAATAGAAGTTTCCCGGCAGCAAAACTCATAACAGTATACAACACCACTCCTTCCATGATCCATTCAAAACTGGATAAATACCCTGCTGATGTCACCTCCAACTGCGTTTATGAATTTACGTGCACTTGCGGGAGCGAGTACATTGGAAGGACAGAAAGAAGGGCTTCTATCCGGTTTTCTGAACATATTCCAAGAAATCTATGCCTGAAAGGAAGAAAATATTCTCAGAGTGCAATTACCAGACATATTGTTGATACCGGACATCTCGTAGAGATCTCTAAGTCCTTCAAAATATTAAATAGACAAAGGACAGCAAATTTACTACGATTTGCCGAAGCGATCGCAATCAAACGATTTAAACCAGACTTATGCATACAGAAAGAGAGTGTGATTAACCTCTCACTCCCTTGGTAACTAAATTTTGATTTTGATTAGTCATCAGTGATCTCAACTCACTGAGCAAATCTCAATCTTATAAACTGTAAATGCTTTTGTTTTTTGGAGTTGCCATGTGAACCTACAAGCTAACACTGTTTCTGTTAATCAATTTTTCTGTTTTCTGTCTTACCCCTCCCCCCTCTTTTCAACTCTGAAAGTGTATAAATTGATGATGATAACTTAAACTAAAGTTGTAATGCTTTCATTCTTTTTTGGATGCGTCAATTTTATCTCTTCTCTACTACTAATCAAACATTAAAGTATGTTATTATCATTTATATAACCATTGTAATTTCAGGTAGTCTGCAGCTGATGAGAACCTGTGAAATAGAATGATATCATTTTATACTGCAAATTTCGTCTTCCTTTCTTTATCGAAATTTATCAAGGGAACCAGTTGTATGAAGTTCTTAAAAAGACGCCTCCCTGCCAAAACTATTAAGTCACTGAATCAGGTGGTGACCATTCGATGCAGAATATCTAGAGAATCAACAAAAATCAGGTTCTATGAACAGTGTTTACAAACAGGTTGTTTCCCACGGCAGTTCCTGAAACAAGTGCGATCGGCTAAACTCCCACCTTCCCAAAAGAATCTCCGTCGAATAACAAAATCTCACATCGAATCCTCATACCAGTACCTCTCCGAATTGAAATCTCGTCTGGCTACCTATGATACCCTACTAAGCGAGCTTAATATTATTTGCTGGCTAAAATTCATGAATTTTATCAAAGAGCTACAATCAAAAACATCCAAGGATTATGAAACTCAGCTGACAAAAGCGTTGGTGAAAGAGAAGCTAATCGAAGAATTCCCAGAATCACCTGAACGCTACGTCTGTAATCTATCAAAATTACAATTAAACAAAATCGAATTAGAAGCCTTATCTCTAGGATTCAAGTTTCACGTCCCCAAGAAGGAGATCAGTCGTATAGATACAGAAGCACAATTCGAACACTTATACCATCAACTCCACGACCTGAAACCCTTAGACGAAGACAAAAGAGGATGGCTAAAGTCTAAACTTGTTGATATTGCCAACCAATACCACATATCGCCAATGGAGAAGCAAAAGATGCTGACCGAAGAGCATAGAATAGCTCTGAAGAAACTATATGAGAACGACGAAATCGTCATATTTAGACCTGATAAAGGCTCTGGGGTTGTTATAATGAACAAAGCTGATTATATTCATAAAATGATGACAATTCTAAACGACAAAGAAAAATTCCAAGTAGACAACAAAAAAGATGGCACAACGTCGTTTGAAAATAAAGTAAATAAATGTCTCAAAGAACTTCTAATGAACAAACTAATCAACAGCGAAACATACAATAAACTGAAGTCAAAGGGTGGACGCCTGCCTTTTATGTACGGCCTACCGAAAATCCATAAAGCAAACGTGCCTTTAAGACCAATCTTGTCAATGATTGACTCACCATGCCACAAGTTAGCTCAATGGTTAGCTGATTCCATAGAGCCAATTCGAATTAAATTTGCAACCCATAGCCTGAAGGATAGCTACCAATTCTCCAAGGAAGTCGACAACATTGACATATCAGACAAACTCATGGTATCGTATGACGTGACCTCCTTGTTCACAAACGTACCACTGATGGAAACGATTGATATCATTTGTAAACAAACGGATCTACTACCGTTACCGGAAACAGAGATGAAGCGACTACTGCTGCTCTGCACAAAAGATATTCAATTCAAATTCGACAATCAACTCTACCGACAAATTGATGGGGTCGCTATGGGTTCACCTCTGGGACCTATCCTGGCTGATATCTTCATGGGCTACCTTGAACAGACACAACTAAGTTCTGCTATCAATGGAACAACCTACTATCGCCGATATGTTGATGACACATTTGTTGTTTGCAACGACATGGATCACGCATCGGCATTATATGATCGCCTAAATGAGATTCATCCAAATATCAAGTTCACCATGGAATATGAACATAAAAATGAGTTCAATTTCCTGGATCTAAATGTAAAAAGAACAAACGAAGGCATAATTGAAAAGTCCATCTATAGAAAAGAAACCTGGACTGGACAATATCTTCACTATAACAGCTTTTGTCCCATAAGCTATAAACGTGGATTAGTGAGGACTTTGTACGACAGAGCCAGGAAGCTATGTTCACCAAACAAGGTCGAAGAAGAACTAGATTTCATCGAGAAATGCCTGAGGGAAAACGGATATCCTAAAGGCTTTATACAGAAGTACAGCAGAGAAAAAGATAAGAAAGAAAAGCATCCAACTGTAGAAAAGAAAAAAGTGTTTATTTGTCTCCCATTCAAAGGAGATGCAGTTTCACAAAAGATTGACAGAAGACTGAAAGGAGCAATAAATAGAAGTTTCCCGGCAGCAAAACTCATAACAGTATACAACACCACTCCTTCCATGATCCACTCAAAACTGGATAAATACCCTGCTGATGTCACCTCCAACTGCGTTTATGAATTTACGTGCACTTGCGGGAGCAAGTACATTGGAAGGACAGAAAGAAGGGCTTCTATCCGGTTTTCTGAACATATTCCAAGAAATCTATGCCTGAAAGGAAGAAAATATTCTCAGAGTGCAATTACCAGACATATTGTTGATACCGGACATCTCGTAGAGATCTCTAAGTCCTTCAAAATATTAAATAGACAAAGGACAGCAAATTTACTACGATTTGCCGAAGCGATCGCAATCAAACGATTTAAACCAGACTTATGCATACAGAAAGAGAGTGTGATTAACCTCTCACTCCCTTGGTAACTGATTTTGATTAGTCATCAGTGATCTCAACTCACTGAGCAAATCTCAATCTTATAAACTGTAAATGCTTTTGTTTTTTGGAGTTGCCATGTGAACCTACAAGCTAACACTGTTTCTGTTAATCAATTTTTCTGTTTTCTGTCTTACCCCTCCCCCCTCTTTTCAACTCTGAAAGTGTATAAATTGATGATGATAACTTAAACTAAAGTTGTAATGCTTTCATTCTTTTTTGGATGCGTCAATTTTATCTCTTCTCTACTACTAATCAAACATTAAAGTATGTTATTATCATTTATATAACCATTGTAATTTCAGGTAGTCTGCAGCTGATGAGAACCTGTGAAATAGAATGATATCATTTTATACTGCAAATTTCGTCTTCCTTTCTTTATCGAAATTTATCAAGGGAACCATTTGTATGATTATCTTTTTGTCTTTCATTAATTCTTTCAGCCCTTTATATTATTTCGTTGTTATTTTGGTTTGGTATTTATAAACTTATGACATCTGTCAAGGATTGACTATTTGAATTTTCGATTGTCCTTGTCAGATTTTGGTGCCAGATCATTTGTTTGATTTATCAGGTTTTCAAAAGGAACACAAGATTGAAGCTTCTTCAAGTTTGATGGTTTCGCGCAGAATTTTGAACCTGGAGATATTGTTCCTAGTTGAAGTGTTGACAGTTCAGTGTTTGAGAGAATAAATAAGTATTTTTCTGAAATGCTTTGGAATAGACGTTCAGTATTTCTAGTCGACTTCAGGCTTTTAATTAGATCTGACTTGGTGTTAGCACATTGTTTCTGTGCGAATTCTTGAACAAATTCTTTGGACGACTGGCGAAGTTCTTGACCTGAACCGTGGACTGCATGTACTCATAAACAGATATTTTGTCCTAGTTCGGGAACACGTGATTGAATGGAGTCAGCGTTATTAGGCGTGTGTTTCTTGAGTGTTCTGGTATTTGGTTAGATATGGTTGCGTCTGAGTGATTTCCAGTACGACTTCGGATATTCATTTAGATCTAAACATTCTCTTGAAAACCCTATTCCTGCCTTTGCTACTGCAAGTTTGATGTAGTAAGGCAGAAAAATTGTTTAACTCCTTCATCATTCTTACAATATTTAAGAAAACTGAAAATCCCCATTGAATAGACTCCTTTCTACCACTGCTGTTAACTAGACTCTCGTGCAAAATTTAGTTGAATTCTAATAAACCCTAACAATCTTATTACATCATTTAATTCACTTATTTAATTTAATTTTAGTTTCTACCTGATTAATGCTTTCTACGTTACGTAATTTTTTATCTAAATTTGACTTTATTTGGTTGAAATGTCCAACATTTGTTGATATTTCACCTTTCAGCGTTTACGCTTTAACAAACACGATGTTCTTTGGGGGACATTTGTGAGCATTCTACCTTAAGAGGCATGAATCATCCTACTCGGGAGTCGTCGCCGAGATATAATTACAGCCCTAGTGAATGATGGCGTTCGCTGTGAAACTCAGTTTCATTTTGTTTTAACCATATAATTGCTCCACTGGAAAATAGTTTACAGACGACGGAATTATTCCTATGCAGTTCTTGTTAACTCAAGTACTTATGCCGAATTCGACCGGATTGAAATGATTCCATTTTTTGAGCCAAGTCTTTTCCAATGCACTAGTGATCACTTTGAACAGAAACCCATAAGACAGCTGTCTAGTGTTTTCAGATCAACTTGATCTAGCTGTTAAGCAATGAATTCTGACCTCAGTGAAATCTAAGATCTTGTATCAATCAGTGGCATCTACCGTTTGAAAAAGATCCATCTTTTAAGAAGGCCAGTCGTCAAACGATTCTTAAGTAAGGATACCATTTGAAGTAGAGAAGTACTGAACGGTATTCATTACAAGTGATTATTCTTCTAATAAATGAAAATATAAAAATGGAAAAATAATTTTGATACCAAATTCTGTCCACCTAATAATCTTAAATGTTTTCTGAGTGGAAAAATTTTTACACTATTGCATTGTTCTAGGTAGACGTATAAAAGCCCAGCTAATCAGTATTACTCTGAATACTATCATCGGCATTACGTGATGGATGTCGATTGTTGAAAATGCGTGCACCACTCGGCATTTACATGTGGATGGTAGCTTATACTAATGGTTGACAAAGGCAGTTCGAAATTACTCGCATGCTTGCTAGTCAGATTGCAGTAACTTAAAGAGTAAACGGCAGTTTCTTCCATTTGGAGCCTAGTTTGTCAGCTTTGCACCCGGCTGGACCTGGTTGATACATCCGTTTATATGACTTACGTTCATCCATATGTTTCTTTCATTAACTTAGAATGGGAATTCACGCAGCTTATTTCGGTGTGCGTTATAGCATGACGGAAATTATCTGCCTACACACTCAGAAATAACTCCTCCAACCCACTAGTTTTGCATAACACTTGTAAACTTTTATGATCACCTTCTCCTTTTAATAAGAGAACGCGAGAGAAAAAGGGTATGCTTTGTGGAATTTATAAAACAAAATACCATAGTTTGCAAGTCATTTATGTATACATATATATATATATTCTCATTATACTTTTGTCTATTTGTTCTATTTATGAGCAGTATACTACAACTCATATTGTTCATTTTGGATGATTTACTTAACGTTTCATCGGTTTTTGCGTTTTGTCTTGTTGGGTTAGTTAGCTGGTTACTTCAATTGAGAAATAAAAGGCCCTATTTTTTCTTTTGTTTTCATTCCCTGGCATATCAGAATTTTGACATTATGGAAATGAAACTGATTCACTTGTTTTTTTTTGGTAGTTGTGTAGATTCTTGTCTATCACGGTCTAATAAACTCATCATAAAATGGATCAATATATAGTTTGTACAAAGATTATTATTATCATTAATATTATTATCATTAATATTATTATTATTAATATTATTATTATTATACATCTAATAATAGAGTATAATTTTCACTTTGGCTGAGTTTTTCTAATTATCTACCTTGACTATCTAGATGGTCATTGTAATGACTGAATGAATAAACTTGTTATGGTTTAAGACCACAGTAATAGAAAAAATAAACACAACCAAGCGCCTGTTGCACTGTAATAGTTTCTGGCTGACTGTTTGGTTCTGAAATATCAAGTTGTTTGGCGAGGCAGTGAGTGATCAAAGGACATCAGGTTTAAGGAATATAAAGGGTTATTACTCGTTGGGTATTCATATTATACTCTCTAAAATAAGGTTAGTCACAATTTCTCTTCTTATTACTGCATGCTGTTGATAAGTTGCCTCATGGCAGAAATATAAATCAAAGGATGAATACTGCTATAAATATTTGCTTACTAATATAGTAGGTGTACTTTAGATGCCACTGTTTTCTTACATCATAATACTTTCTATAATTTAGACGCAAGTGACAAATGTGCTCGGTGTACTTTCCATGATTACACATCCGCCTTCGAATCTGTACCTGGGCCTTTTTTGTTAAACATGCTTGCTGCGATACAAACATGGTGCTATATCAATAAATTCATGCATTGATCACATCGCCACATTACGGATCATCATTGAACAAAGCTTGGAATGGCAGTCACCTCTCTATCTCAACTCCATCGACTTTGAAAAGGCCTTCGACAGCGTCGATCGAGAGGTGATTTGGAAACTACTACGCTACTGTTGGGTGCCACCGACAATAATACATCTCATCCAACAGCTGTACGACAATGCTGCATGCCAAGTAATCCACAACGGGAAACTTACGGAATCCTTCGAAGTAAGGACAGGAGTAAGACAAGCTGGCTGACTACTATCGCCAATGATTTTCCTGATTGCAGTAGACTGGATAATGCGACAAACAGCGGCAATGAGGAAACAGGCATAAAATGGACTCACACAAAAACTTGGAGGATCTGGACTTCGCCGATGATATATGTTTGATTTCCCACAAACTGGAAGATATGCAAGCGAAAAGCAACAAGTTAGCAGAAGAAGCATCAAAGGTAGGACTTCAGGTGAACATAGAGAAAACAGAGGTGATGAAGATTCCTGGACAAGAAAAACAACAACAGACAACGATCAGCATAAATGGGAGGAATCTGAAAGAAACAACCTCTTTTACCTACCTGGGAAGCATCGTCTCAAATACAGGCGGAACTGACGAGGATATCAAAGCAGCGAGGATCGGAAAAGCAAGACAAGCTTTCATTACTCTCAAGTCTGTGTGGAGGTCAACAACACTCAGCATCAAAAATAAGATCCGAATTTTCAACTTCAATGTGAAGTCAGTGCTACTATTCGGATCAGAGACTTGCACTGCGCGTCATAAAGAGCATCTCAAACAAACTACAGACCTTCATTAACAGTTGTCTTCGCTCAATACTCAGGATCAGATGGCTAGAAAAGATCAGCAACATAGATCTCTGGCAATGAGCGAACCAACCTAGCAGGAACCGACTGTGAAACAAATAGGCAGGAAGAAATGGAGATGGATTGGCTATACTCTGAGGAAACCATCAAGTGACATCACTAGACAAGCCATTGCTCGAGTGGAACCCGAAAGGGAAGCGGCGAGTTGGTGGTCTAAGGTTGACTTGGAGGAGATCATGTGAAGAGGAGATGAAAAGGTGTGGGCAGACTTGGAGCCAGGTGAAGACGTTGGCGGAGAACCGAACGCAATGGAGACGCATGGCTGAAGCCCTATGTTCCTCTAGGAATTAAAGGAAACAATAATAAAATAATAATACCAATAAATAGTTATATTTGTAAAAAATTATATTTGTAAAATCTCAGCGATACTGAAATGAGTAATTCCAACGTTTCGTTCGGCAATCTGGTCCGAACTTCTTCAGGGAACATAACAGAGGTTTTGATTAATTTCCCTGAAGAAGTTTGGACCAGATTGCCGAACGAAACGTTGGAATTACTCATTTCAGTATCGCTGAGATTTTACAAATATAATTTTTTACAAATGTCTACTTCTCACTCGGCGCCCAAATATTTTAGAACTATTCTGTCAAATCTTGACGACAGTTCATTCGAAATAGTTACATTCTTGCTTTTGTCATAAGAAGTAGTACACTGTATATAATGGGAGGTCCTCAACTGCTTCATTTACTCTAGCCGGTGTTCGTCGAGGTGCTTTTCTTTCTCATTCTCTGTTTTCTTTCTTCTCACATGACTTGCCTCATTCTGAGGGAGCCAATTTTGTTAAGCATACTGATAATCAGGTTGTTTCCATACCGGTTACTTCTAAATCAGACTGTTCCAAAATGAATAGATTTCTATCAGAAATTAGTCAAGTTGTGAATTTCATTTTCAGACGCAGGCGCAACTTATATGAAGTGGTTCCTCCGCATGTTTCTATTATCACATATTCCACTGAAGTTGGAATTAAGTCAAGTCTACAATACCTTGGGTCGTGTATTTCATCTTATCTTTCCCCGTCTTCCCGCATCGTGTTAGTTTCTAGAAAGATATTTTATTTAACTTTCTACGTAAGAAAGCTAAGACAATCTGGTATCATTCCGTCTCTACTGTTACCTTTTGTTAATTCTTGTATTCTGCCTACACTTCTTTACTGTCCACTTAAGAAAGACTTTATTATACTGCGTAGGTCACTGAAAGCTGTCAGTAGGGTGGGTGGAGTGTCGTTAAATCAACTTGTTGATACTGTTGTAGATAGACACGTGGAATCACACAAAAAATTGGGGAATATTGTCTTGTCGGACCCTGAGCATCTTTTCTATACACAACTCTGTCCTTGTATTTCATCAGGTAGAACTAGAAGCAGCTATAGAAGACTATATGTTTAGACGAGTAAGTACAAATATCTCTACAATACCTAATTTGGCACACATTTTATGTGATGAGAAAATTGAAAGGCATAGCACTATTAATTTACTGAGGTACACTAAGTAAACAGCACTTTTTGTTCTTTCTTTCATAAATATATTTTTCTCAATGTTTCCACTTACATTTTGATTTTATGTTCATATTCTTTCAAACGATATTATCAATGTAAATCCTCGGTTTAATTATTACTTCTGTATTATGTAATGGGAACAGTGGATACAATATTTTATACATGCTGAAAATTCCATGTCTGTATCAAAAGTACTGTTTGGAGTAAAGCTGTTACTGTTATGTTTGAGAATCCATAAATAAGTTTTGAATCTCATATGAAAGGAATTGGTTGAATGGACAAATTTATTTGTCAAGGAAGCTCTCGTTAAATGATAAGAAAGTCAGGAAATCGAAGCTCAGCTCACTGAAGAAATGATGCGTATTTCTTTTAATGAAGTCTGATGAAAGCAGTATCAGTCAACATTTGTATAAATACAACTGATTACGAATTGAAAGTAACACAACATTACTGAACCTTAAATTCTTCACAAAACTTAGAAACAAACTTTGTTTTATTGAAATTTGTCAAGAAATCAAAGTATGCTCAACTAGCACATCTTTTATGTTTCAAAAGAATCTTTTATTTACACGCTGCGGCTTAATTAAGTTGAGCACATGTTTCATTCACACATAACTGATGGAAATGGTTTCAGTTTACAAAAATGTGACAGATACATTGACAACAATTTTGTTTCACTCGGTAGGCCTAGGTCATTACAACTGTAACGAAATCTCAATGAACTTGACATCGACATATGTCAGGATGACACATGCACACTAACAAATTCCTTCAGCTAGTTTCAGAAAAAAATGGAGATGGATTGGGTACACACTGAGGAGACCGTTGGGTGATATCACACTTAAGGAATACCCTTAAGTGGAACCAAAATGGGAAGTTACGGGTTGGGCGTGGCTCCGAGGGTGACACGGAGGAGATCGTATGAGAAGGAGATAAAAGCATATGAGCAGTGGTGGAGTCCACAAACAAAGACTCCAAGGAACAGGATGAAATGGAGATGAACTGTTGAAGCCCTGCGTTCTACTCGTAAATCGAGGGAATAATAATAACGTGTAAAAAAATAAGATGTATCTTAAATAATTCCAGTGTAATGGACATTTAGAATATAACGTATTCTAAATTCGTGTTTCTCAGGTTGAAAAATTTCATTTAGTGTGATTCTTCTTAAATTAAAGAGTTATAGGGTTTGGTACTTACACTAGTGTTACTACCACATGCAAGAAAAACACATTATTACTACTCCCTTTGTTTCCAAGTGGAATACAGGGCTTCAACAGCACATCTCCGCTTCACCCTGTTCTCCGGAGTCCACTTTATCTGACTCTGTGACCGGCCATAAGATACCATGTTCTCCATACGCCACCTCCTCCATGTCATTCTTGGACACCCGATTCGTCGTTTGCCTCTAGAGAGCCTGGCGCGCAATGCCATCAAATGGTCTACGCAGCATGTGTCCGGCCCATCTTCTTTGGCATATTTGTTGAGCACTTGGTTTTTGTTTGTTTTATTCGCAGAGTTTCTTGTTGCCGACTCTTTCTAGCCATCTGATCTTCGGCATGCAGCGAAGGCAGTAGCTTGTTGGAAATGCTTTTCTCAATGTTCCAAGTTTCTGACCCATATAGAAGGACTGAATGACTTAACATTTGTGTCGAAAATCTGAATCTTGTTCCTCATGCTGAATGCAGAAGACTTTCAAACTGATCTCAAAGTGATGAAGGTGTATCTTGCCTTTCCAGTTGTGACATTGACATCTTCTCCCTTCTTCGATAGCCTGACAAGGTAGCCTTTCTTCCAATCGGTAGGTACCTTTCCTTCCTTCTAAACCTTGCGCACCAGTGATGTCAGCATATCCACTGTGATCTCTGGGTCCATTTTAATGATGAGGGGGAATTCCGTCTGGTCATGCTGCCTTCCCGGCTGGCTTCCAGCAGCTTTATTACATTCAAGTTTTCTGTTTCTGTTGAAAGACTGGTGTCCACTATCAGGCAGTTCTGTGCGTACTGCTGGTAGTATTTCTAGACGAGTTTCAGGTGATGATCGGTTCACGAGTCTTTTGAAGCCACACATACCGGAAGAATAAATTCACTATTATAAACCTTTACACTTTCCTGTTTGTTTGCAGTTTACTAGGTTGAAAGGATCAATTTCTACCGACATATTGTTTCCCTGAATGAAAGCCTTACGATACGTTTGATTTCAACCTAACAGTTTAATGCCGATATTTTATTATTATGCATCAGAGTTTGATAAACATGAAAAGCATGATTTATAGGATGTTTAAATGTAGGTGTAAATTGGACAGTAGGATAAAACACTTTACAGAAATTAATCAGATAAACCTTAATGGATTTCATTTTGTACAGAGTGAATTTTTCGGCATTATATTTATATATACATATAATCTTAGATTATTCTTTGGTTGTCAGAAATCATGTCATTTCAGAAAATGAGATATCGCCTTGCTATTCACAAAAACACGATTTCCAACCTTCATTTATTTCTGTTATGAAATTTGCTTCTTGGTTTTCATTGATTCTCCAGCTGGTATCATTTGGTAACAAAATCTACATTGTAATTCAAATCCTTACAAAGTCCAGTCTAATATCACGTGCAGGTAAGATGAAAATTTTTGATAATTTTACATTCTAGTATATTTATACTATAAATGCATTATTTTTTACAGTGATTTTAAGATCAATGAACATGTGGATATGTTTCTCCAGTGGAACATACGGCTTGACACTTGAAGCTTTGAAGTTTCAACAGCGGTGACATGATTTATTCTTGCAAAGTGTGTTTCCTAGTCTCATATCCAACCTTCGCTGTTTTCCAGACTTACCCTTGGCTAGTAAACTAGATGAGGTATTAAAAGTGTATCGGTTGGGAGTCGAACACTGGATCAGTATGTGATTGCTGAATATTCTACCACTGAACCACTAACGCACTTATCTATATGTGATACAGATTACGTTTTATTTCATTCGATTTAAGTAACTTTCATTATCTAATGCGCAGCTGAGGTAGATGATAACCGAAATGAAATGATGTTATTGAGTGCTGCGCAATTTTTATCTTTCCCGCTTTCTTTAAATCTATTCTTTTGAAGCCTCGATGCCTAAAGAATTCTATCTTTTCATTTCTACTTTACTTATTCGTCTTTATCAAGATGTTTGCTGGGATTTTATTTCGTCAATAAGGTGAATAAGCGTTTTAAGAAGAATTCACACAACGTACAAAGGTATCATTGGTCACTAATAATAAGATTTCCGAAGCACGATCTTTTAATGCTTTTAATGAATACATTTAGAAGAACGTCGGTTTCAATAGCCAGAAACGATGTCTTTTGTGGAAGTGTGAATAAATCACCTATTCCTGAATCTAAAATCTCAATTTGAATACCTGATTTGTATTATTATTATTATAATTCCCTGAGGTTTTGAGTGAAATATATTGCGTCATTAGCGTATCGCCATTTGACTTTGTTCTCTGAAGTTCTCTTGGCAGATTCCTCGATTGCCAATAACCTTTCATCTTCTCCTCCAACAGTCTTCTCCGTATCACCCTTGCATCCACACCCAACTGGTCATTTTCCGGTTGGGTTCCACTAGAGGGTCTGCATAGCGTGTGATGTCACCTATCAGTTTTCTCAGCGTGCGTCCAATCTACCCCTATTTCGTTCCTCATATATGTTGGACAGTAGGTTCTTGGTTGGTTCGTGCCTGGTTTTCTGATCTTCAGTAACGATGAAAGTCAGATGTTGGTGAAAGTCTGGAGCAGATGCTTTTTGTGATGCATTTACCAAGTCTCCGAACTACTTGCAAGGAATTACTTGATATTTGGTTTGTGAATATGAATCTTGTTCGTGATCCTGAATGCAGTAGATTTCCCCACTGATTTTAATTTTGCGATTCTGTCTTTGACATCTTCACCCGTGCTGCATGTAACTGAGACGATGATAATCAGGCGGTAAGCGAAAAAAGTGACCTGACCTACATTTCTCCCGTTGATTATGAGTGATCCTTGTTGTTAGTCGACAGATATCTTCATCACCTCTGTCTTCTTTATGTTGAATTGAATAGTTTTCTTTTCTGCCTGTCTCTTTTATCAGCTTGTTGGTTTTCACCTGTATATCTTCGTGTTTGTATTACATCATACAAATCATCCGTGGAGTCCGAATCTTCTAGAGTCTTACTTTCGATTCAGCATATGGCGTTCTTCTCTCTCCCCACTGCCTGCCTCATAATCTTGTCTACCACAATCAAAGAAATCACCGGTGATAGTAGTCATCCTTGTCTTACTTCTGTCTTCACTTAAGAACTCGCTGAGTTTTCTGTTGTCGATCACTTGACATGTAACATTATTATGTAGCAGTTGTATGAGGTTCGTAACAATGCTGTCCTTAGTGTTGAAGCCGTTTCCAGAGTACTTTACTGTTTACGCTATCGTGGGCCTTTACAAAGTTGATAAAGTTGAGGTAGTGATTTGACTGTTATTCTGTACTCTCTTTGATGACGATGTGTAGAGTTGCACTTTGATCAGCACATGATTTGCTTAACCTAAATCCAGGTTATTCCGTGAGGAATTTCTCACAGAGGGCATCTTTTAGTCTCTACAGGATGATGTGACTTAATATTTGCCTGGCATCGACAGGCTGTTTCATAGAACTGTTGAGCTGTGTTCATCTGATATGGGAATTATTATATCCTTATTATTATTGTCAAGGTTCTTTAAAGCTTTCATTTGTGGTTTCATTAAACAACGCTTCCCTCATTTCTGTTGGTTACCAGTTAGTGATAACGTGCTAGTACGTCTTCTTCACTTGTCCTGTACACTGCTGACATCGATACTTTTAACTTTGGGAATAAAGTCTTCAGGTTTTGTCTTATCTACTCCTACATAGAAGTTCAATCGCTCTCCTAACATATTCATTTTTGTAGAACTTAAGACATTTGTTTGATAGACTGATAATTCACTTTAATTTATCCACCATCGATGAAGTTCTGTGGTGGGTTTCGTCATTCTCGGGTTGAAATTTCTCCCCCAGTATATTACTGTTATTGCTAAATTTCTTGATTTATGTATTCTTCAATTTCTCGAATGTTGCTAATTTGGAATTATGAAAAAACTTGTTGTGAAGTCATAATCCTTGTTTTCTAGCTATTTAAATTTATTTTAATTGCTCCGTTCCCTTTCGTATGTTATTTAGTTTCGAAAAAGTATCTTGTGACTTTGTTCTTATAGGGATGTTTTGCAGTGATTCTGCATTATCCAATCCTATACTGGATAGTTTAGACTAACAGCTGTCGGTCAGTATTCATTCAGGATTTCTCAAAAAATAATAAGACATATGGTACTGAAAGTACAAACTTTTATTTCTAAATAAGACCGAAATAATCTTCCATACCTTCTAACTACTAATATCATACTCAGTAAATATACTGATGCATTTAGAGTAGTTATTTTATCTGTTGTAACACGCATTTACTTATCAAGAATTTCAGTAAGGGGAGGAAATTTTTAGCTTGGAAGAATAGCATCCAGATACTGATATTGTTCTCATTAAATGAGAATGAAATTAATGAAGTGTGAAAGCGGATCTAATGTTTATTAGAAAGAAATACAGTGCGCTTTTTCATTTCATTACTTGCGGAATGGAACTGAGGTCTTCGAGCATTTGGCTTTAACATTTCAGTAGCGGTGGTTTTTACAAGTTACTGCTGCTAACCTCACCCCCTACTTTCCTTAATTTCTGGGCTTTCTACCAGCTAGGAGAAGTTTAACAGTCCATCGGCTAGAAATGAAACCCAGACCACGTATGCATTTGATGATTTTTAATCCATTGAACCACTTATGCACTAGAAAGCTGGCAATATCAGGTATTTCCTGTTAGTCAGCAGCACAAGTACTAACCAGGCCCAAGGTTGTTTGACTCCGGTGGTCAGATGAGAACTGCTGATATAAACATGGTAAGATAGCCAACAATATTGGACAATAAAAAATTGGTAAACATTGTATTGATTCCACTAGTTTGGTGCTAGATATGTGTATGGTCTAAATGTTTGAATTGCATTGCTTTAATACATTACATGTTATAGGGAAATTATGTCTTCTTACTGCTCAGTGTAAATTCAGAAATATTAACTAATTGGTTGAAACAATGACGAATACTCGTTAGGTTGGAAATAATTTTTTGATTACGAATGGCGAAGGCATGAGAACTAATAAAAACTGTAGCAACTTTTATCGTTTTATTTCCAAGTAAATTCCGTGGGAAGCTCAACAGTAGAATGCTCTCCAGTCACGAACATGGTGAGGAGTTTAATTCACGACTTAAGTGTTCATAAACGTCTCCTAGTTTACCAGCCGGTAGTAGATCTGGATAAGAGGGAAAGTTTGGAGTGAGATTATTAGTCTCACTCCGTATAAACCAAACCACTAATAATGAAACTTCACACTTTGAAGCTTGAAGCCCTATATCCCTCTCGGAACACAAAAAATCAACAAAAATAAGTTTGCCACACATTTTTATGCATAGGAAAGTTATGGTCGCTGCTTACAAATATGTGTTTAAGCTTTTAGTGTTACTAGTCAGTAATGTGGTAAATATAGTAGATTATTAACATAAAATTAAATGGAAGTCCATTGTCTGTATGAACTGATGTAATTCCTTTTTATTTGTTACTAGAAAATTTACTTTATTTCATTATTTTATCTGAAACTCCTCCAGCAGACTGTTTCACATGTGTACTAGCCACTCGTTTTTAAATACCGTCAAGTTAATTAAAGTATGATTGGTTAGCTGCGTTAACCAATCAAATGAATTTCTCAAATAAATATGGAAAAAAGAGCTAATAAATGTTTATAAACTAACAAGCACATGTGTTTATTTTATAACTTTCCTCATTAATATGTACGATAATGTTAGGAATATTAGACGAACAAATACGTGAAATGATGTATTCTATACAGATCGCATGATTTAATCCACTGCAGAATGTACAGTATATTTATCAACCTATTTAAGTTTTTTGATGAAAACTTATAAGGTATGTCCTTTGACTATAAATTTTGTTTTTAATAATGAAGAAGTTTAATTAGAAGTAATTATTGATAATTTTCGGTAGGTTTTTTTTCTAAAGTTTAACAATTAACATCAATCATGATTCATGCAAGTATATTGAAGATAGTTATATAGTATTGAAAACATTTCTTTCCCGTAGTAAATTTAAAACTAGCCACAAATGTGAAAAAAGCAGTATTTAGTGAATTCATAAACTTTGGTAGGACTTATCAGCTGAATACTCTACAAACATTGTTATTTATACAAGTTTTTCAAAGCTAAAAACATACAGATAGATGAACATTGTGACAAGAAGCATCAGTTTGAACAAATATATGATCTGTAAGCTGTGAGCGATAATCTCTTAACGCTATTTAACATCTAGATATAATAGTAATATTAAAATACAAGGAAACTACGTTAAAAACAAAAAAATAAATAAATTTAATATATGTGAACTGTAAAGTAATAATATCTTTAATCTGAACATTGTATGAAAAATGTACAAAGTTTTCAGAGGAGCTTATTATATGATATTTTCACGTAGTACAATATCTTCAAGTAAAATAATAATTGACATTATATCCTGTGACACAGTGTTCTCTGAGCTGAATCACAAACCATTCCATTATGATATATCTGCTTTACCTCCTTCAAGAAATCCACGATATCTATCTAGTTGAAAGCCATTTGTAATATGTTCATTGGTACATTTTGAGACCCAAGGACATAAGTGAAGAACAGTTATCTTATGTATGGGAACACGTTACCACCCAAAATCTGGCCTTTTCTCAAGTTTACTAGGAACTTGCAAATCAGGAGCTTGTTAACTTTTTAATATACACAGGAGTAGATAATACCATTTCAGGTCATATTTTAGTTGATTAAAACAAACCGAACGAGAGAAAATATATGCAACAGAGATATGGAAGTTTTTGGTAGCCCAATTTCTAAGCAGGCCGCCACCGAATATGGGACTGAATCACGTGATTTTAACATGTCTGAACTAAACTCACAAAATATTTTGAAAACTCCTCACCGAGATTAATACTCAACAATGATTTTTCGATTTGCACATCTCCTAAGAAAACTAACAGTATGTCAGGTAAAATAATAATAGTGGAAAAATACTTTGTAGAGACAAGAGGGAAGGGAGGTAAAATTGTAACGCTAAAACAGAAGTATGCTACCAAGGTAGACTTAAGGTAACTACTGTCGCCTTCTGTATGCAGAGATCCGGTTTCTTTAATCTAAAGATACAAGACCTTTTTTGTGTCTTTGCTTATTGATAACTATATAGCTTTTACTCAGCGTCGCTGTATGATCACAGCCCAATAAATGTCGTGTGATTGAGCACCTTGGGATGCCATCGTGTGTACTAGCCTTCTTGTTGTGCATCACTTTACAATGGAGTTCTTAATTTACACAGTTAGAGATGAAATGTCACCACTACCGGAATTATTCAGACCACAATAGGTGACCTGCTTGATACTATAAATGGTAATCAGACAGCAAGCAAAAATGCGTAACACTGTGTACTACTTATTGATTGAGGTGGGCAGTTGTATACTACTCACATCGACTAATAGTGCTTTTTAGCCAGGTGGAAGTGACTTCATTCGTTTGGTCTACTTCTGTACTAGGGGCGGGCATATCAACAGAGCGTTTCGATTCAGTATAACACAAATTAACTTATACAAAAATCAACTGATACCTACTGCATCAAAAGTGTCTCTCAGGGTTCATCGGCTTAGTGGATAACGCTTCGGTGTCTGAAACGGTTGGTGCTGACTTCGAGTCTTACTGGAAACATCATCCATCACTTACTGAAAATGAAGGTTCATAGGAATGACGAGTCCCAAATAGGAATTATGTTTTTAGCCCAGGAATCTCTCTTCCCACTCTTTTTAAATTGACGTTGAATGAAAGAACATGTAGAGGCTCAAGTATATATATACAAACTAGGACATTGTATGAGACGTGGCAATACAATGTGAACAGTTTGACGAAATGTCTAGACTGGATCATGAAGATATGCCAAAATTAATAACGAAGAAGGTTGTGAAAACAAACGGTTTTATTTAGAGATAAATGGTTAATCATCAAGTATATGATAGTTGGTCATCATTGGTCCGGTTTATTACCATTTAGCCAGACTAGATAATTAGAATTCACAGGTTTGAACTGAGTGAGCTCTCTGAGCTGATTCAAACTGAGTGCACCGCTAGTGAGCTCAGCCCCAAACGAGCCAGATGGACGACCAGTACTTGGATCACTTCGGTCCATGTTGCAAGCACTATTTTTTCACCTGAGTGGTTGCCAGCTACTCACTCACTCAATCAGTCAGTCGTATATATTGCGCCACACTAATCTCATTAAGTTTGCCTACGATCTGACAATCACTGTTGTACTCGATTCTGCATCAGAATGCTCTCATCTGAATATTTTTCTTGTCTGAAGTTAATTGGTGTTATTCTACAAATGGTTTCACACCAAACCCATCTGAATTTCAGACTATTAGGTTTAGTCTTAGACGTTTGCATGACCTTATGTAGTCTAGTTCAGTGTCATGACTACTTTGAAAATCAGTAGCAATTTTCTTCTACTCTTTGTTAGTTATCTCATATATTGTTGACTTACAGAAATATCTTTCATCTGACTGACTACAAAGGGAAGTCTAGACAATTTTTTGGCACAACTCAGCATCTCCTTTAGAAATTTACTAATTCCTCTATTTTAGCCAGTCTTCATTTATGTATAAGACTTTTACACTGTGGTGATATGTAATTGTGTGAATTTATTCATTTGTCTTCTCACAGGGCAGATTACATGATTGAGAACAATTAATGGTGATAGAAATGTCATCCAGTAAATAGGATTACTTCACTGCGTGATATATCCCATAAACGAATTAGTGTAAAATCTACCCAGTTTTGTTGATTGTCCCCCATTATTCTTCCATCGGCTTTTGAAAAGAGGCTTTACCATATTAGGTAAGACTTTCAAAGTAGAAGATATGGTTTTTTGATGTGCCTTTGACCCACATAAATGACATTGCTGCTGTTAAATTCGTTCAGGCTGTTGGCTTAGGTCATATTGTTTAATAGTAAACACAGTACTTATCTACAGCTTTCTATTTGTACCTGTCTTTAGGGGAAACTGGTTACAGTCCCATTGGAATTTATGCTTGTACAGTTGCATGTAAACATTCAACCATACCTTATTTAGCTCGGGTCTTACAGGGAGAAATAAATGTCAGAAAAATCTCAAACACAACGATTTTAGTTCTCAGTCTATGTTAAGACAATATTAACAGTATACTGAATATACAAATTACGGATATTTTATTACATATAACTCAGTGGTGCCAAATGGATAATGACAACACCAACAATAAGGAATCCAAATCATCAGTAGTACTTCCATACAAGGAAGGAACCTCAGAAACCTTACGCAGAAATCTTAACAAGGCAGGAGTAAAAGTGGCTGGCATTCAAACCACCCACAAACTCAATTAGAAACATGCTTTATCGGTGAAAGGATCCTGTGGAGCCTTTAAAACAAAACAATTTAGTTTATCTAATACCCTGCTGGAATGATTGTCAGGTCAAATACACAGGTCAAACTAGTAGAACAGGGGCAGTCAGACTAGCCGAGCATAAATACCTAGCAGCAAAATTTAGATTAGTTGACCCGAATCAGATAAGAAATCTAGAGAATAGTTCAGCTTTAGCACTCACTGCATGCAGTTACACACAACCATACAATAGGATGGGATAGGATGACAGTTTTAAAATCTAATGCAACAGGGTGGAGGGAGAGATTGATAACGGAAGCTTTGTTTATCGAATCAACTGCAAACGCGTGTAATAGGAATGATTCAACACCTGCCCACCCAGATATCTGGAAAATTCTACTACCCCAACGACAACAAATAGGAGAGAACAAAGAAAACTATAAAACTCAAGTTTCGAAGTCGTGTGATTATAATTGATATGGTTATGAACAATAAATTTTGTTCGAAACGTCATCCAGTAAGTAATACTGTTTCACTCACTGTGGGATATATCTAATTTACAAACTGATATGGAATTACTTACTACCACAGTGCCCAAGTTTTACACACATAATAATGATGACATTTAGTTGTTTTGTATCACTGTTGATGAGGAACCCAACTTACGGGAACAAACATTTCTTGAAAATGGCTGGAGATCCGTTAAAATCATCTCAAATACACACCCATACGTGTTGTCTAAATCGCATTTAATCACACATAAATCGCCTAGCGAAATTCAGGCTTCAATCAGAATCAGCATCATTCGACAAGTAATGAAAAACATTTGGAAATTATCATGAAGTAAGCGCGTCAAATGAATCCCGATTAGTTTATATTGTCAGCTATATATATATCTTAATTTATATCTGTGAGCATAATAAATAACATTATTAACAGACGAGTTGATATTTAGCTGATTGATAGTAGGCTCAATACAGTTGTAAACAGAAATGATGTCATCACTGATAGATATCTCAAATGCTTTTAGAACGAAGAGGCATTTTGTATATTTTTGTAATCAGTCTGAGTGTTTCAGCAGTGTTTATCTACATCATGTTTTGAATATAATTCCCTTTCCTAGAATGAATTATATATGTATGTATAAATAAATTTATAAAATAAGGGATTCCTATCACATATTCATTAGTTAGATATAAGGTGCAGGTGTTCCGTCTATTTGATTTCTTCATTTCTCATGTGAATAAAACGAAATATTTTCTCTAATAATTCTAATGAAGTATTATTAATTTATCATTCTAATAATAATGTACTTTTCGTCCCATGATATACTTTGTAGAAGTGTAAATAACTGTTCCACAATAGAATAGTTCTGTTTAATAGAGTACAAAGCGACACCGTGTTTTCAAGTGTTGGATTGTACGAATTTTATTGATCACAAGTTTGATCACTAATTGAAGTTAGTTAGACAGCCATTGTGAGCCAGGGATCACTAGGCAACTTTTTCTACCCACTTTGAGACTCTTCAACAGTGCACACCTATGAGCCCACCTAGGATAGGACCCTTAGGTTGCGAGGTGAGTCCGTTAACTATTCAATCACTGGGACGGAATTCAGTGGCCAATTAGCGGTATAAACAGAAAATATCGTTAGTATTTTTATCCTCACACTTGACTTGGATGACCCTGCTAGTCACAACTTCTCACTGATGTTCACTCGTGATCAAACTTGATACAGCATTGCCCAAATCATATTCTTATGCTACTTTTGAATCTGTCAACTTGACTGTTCTCTCAATTGTTGGCTGGACAACATTGGTTAGACTGCCATATATATATATATATATATATATATAAATCTTGTTCAGTGGCAGTTTCTACTTACTGTCATACATTTATTGATTTAAAATCTTTTTGATGTTGCTTATGTGATTCAGCAACAACAGATGGGATTATGTAATTCTACTTATACAAACAAACATCTTTATCGCTGCTTACCTACGATAAAGCATTTTGATCGATACTGAAATCTTCAGAAGACAAAAAGGTGAATGTGCGTTCTAGGATGTATGTTGTGTTCTTTTTGTTATTTCTCAGCTAGATGAACCTGCGTTCATCCGGGTAGTAGTGCTACAACACGAACTCGAATCTGGCTCCTGTCTTTTGAAACATCAAGGTGCTAAGTTAATGAGCAATGATATTTACTTCTTGTGTGATGAGTTATTGATTGTCATTTCTTGAGGTTGTTTTTGTCTTCCCAATGACCGTTTTTACTAGACTGAAGTGTTTGGCTTCTGTCGTTATATCGGATCCTACCACAGAGACTTCAATGACTCCTTGAAGTTAAATCAAAGGCAGAGTAAAAAATAGATTATAGATGTTATTTCTATAAACCAAACCAATGTACTTTTTACTTCCCTTACATTTCAAATCATTGATGTTAGTAGGTGATTAAATTCCATTTTAAACTTAGAAATGCCCATTTGCGTACTTAAATGAAATGTATGCAATATAAGACCATAAATTTTACTTCCTAAAGTATCTTAACGAAAAGGTTTACATTTAGCGTTCTTATAAAAAGCTACCTCTAACATAAGTCAACTAATTCTGAAAACTTATCAGTATATCAAGAAACAAATCGACTGGCTTCTACAGATATGCGTGACTGGCAATGGTTAATTAGCAGAATACAACATCTTCAGTATTAGATAATTTTATCCGATGTATCCCATGGTGATACATTATTGATGACTGGATGACATCTCGAGTACAATTTATTACTCATAATCATATCAATGTATTCACGCAGCTTCATAATTTGATTCGCATGTTTGTTTTCTGCGTCCTGTTGCTTATTACAGTCTTCCGCATATCCAGGATAGGTTCTGAATCAGTTCAACTGCATGTGTTTGGTGATGATTAGATAAAAATTCAGTGAATAACCTTCCTCTCAACCTAACCACTATATTAACTTGTAATACTTCCATCTTATTCCACTCTATAGTGTGATTACATGCAAGTGAATGAATTGCGATGGCTTAGCATTTTTCTAGACTCTTTAGCATAACAGGGGCAGTCATTCCAGGTCTGGCTAAATTTTTCTGTTCCAAAAATCTAATTGATCTCGATCTACTAGTTGGATCTATGTAACTAAACTCACAGTCATTACATGGTATTCGATAACTTGTATCAACTTTCTTAATTGGATATATCAGGTCTTAAAACAAACAAAGTTTGTCTCTGAGTGGGCTGGCTGATCAAAATGCCACCCTAATTTCAATTTTATTAAGAACAAAAAGAAGTTAATTACTGGATCTTTGTTCAGTCAAACTGACGCAACTCCTATGCTGGATATGTTGCAAAAGTGCAACAAGGAACAAGAGGGAGAGAAAATATTTGTGAAGTAAATTATGAAGCTGCGTGAATACATTGATATGACTATGAGCAATAAAATGTACTCGAGATGTCATCCAGTCATCAATAGTTTATCACTGTGGATTACATCAGATAAACTTGTCTAATATAGAATTTTATCCTCACCACAGTTTTTGAATTCTACACTTACACAACATCTGACCGTTTAATTGTTACCTGGGGTGAAAGGAAACTGCTTCAAACAGTTTTCATTATAATTTCATTGGGTCTTCTAATGACGTCATCTAATTAACTTATAACATTCATTGAACGACCTTAGACTAAACAGTATTTAAACGAATGCACTTCTGTAGCTAATCAGGCCATCGTTGCACTTATTAATTATTTTATCTTATCTTAGCGTAGTGTGAAAATGAAATGGCGGGTTGTTTATGTTAAAATCAGTTATGTAAGATTAATATTTTGAATCATTTGTTTTCCTTATGACAGCTTTTATTGAAAATTGTGATGGAAAATGCTTAAACAACATTCTTCTGTCAGATGGTTAGGGAACTGATAAGGTAATAGTGAAAAAAGGCATGCAGCCATATAAATGAATCCATCAAAAAGACTAATTAATAAATGTTATTACAAGCATAAAATAATGTCTACAGAGGTGTGATGTAGGGGAAGACAAACTAGCATGAAAAAATTTAACGACTGAAAGTCAGTCTGCTGCTCATCACTGGAAGACTGGAAGGTAGAGTTCCCGGAATTCCAGTGAGAATTCGTGAGCAGCGGGATTTATGAAGTCTGAAGAGGGGATAAATACTCGCTGATTTCGTCACAGTGGATGAAAGTCAAATGGCGTCGCCTGATAACTTGAAAGTCCCAGATTAGAACCTTGGAATGAGCTTTGGATGCATTGAGATGTAAGCAAAGTTATTTTGACAAGATCTAGCTTACTTTTCATGTGATGCCGAATGAAGTGTCTGCTGATACCACATGGCTAAAAGAAATTATTTATTCTACGTTCTTCGTTAGGAAACTATTTGGGTGGGTGTTCGTGACTACGTGTAACCGCTTCCGTACTAGTACGGCCTGTGTACTTAACTTCAAAAACAAGCGACCACGTAAAGACAGAATAATTTTGCTGGCAGTTAGACCTTATCTTCAACGTTTTGGTGAATGAAAACATGCATAAACAAGGTGAGGGTTAGAGATACAGCAAAGAGTATTCTTCGAATTTCTTTCGAAAAACGAATTCATAGGGGTTCACAGATTGCATACCCCGATGAGTTTAAGATTTACAATTAGTTTTTTCGTTCTGCGGATGATTAATATTTATCTGTAGATGTTGAAACTTAGGCTCTTGAATATCCATTCTCACTTCAACTTCTTCTCCGTGATTACAATTCCTTACTCAATGCGTCTTTTGTACTGATGCCGTACATGTTTGTCTCGAGAGATGCGATGAAATTGGATTTTCGGCTTAAAGCTATACATTCCATTTTCGCTTGTACTACTCTGATATTTGAAGAGTTCCACCCGTTCTCATGGATAAACGAACTTGCAGGAAAGATGACTTACCTTACGACTCAGATTCAATCTTAATGTTGTCCGACTGAAGTGATTTGCTAAGGAATTGACTTTGCTCACCGTTTTCATTGGAAATTTTATATATCGTCCATGTATCGCTTCAAGATCTTGAAGTGATTTGTGATCGACTGGAAGCTATCCTATTCCAGATGCGTCATGAAATAATCAGCGGGTAATGGATCAAGTGGAGAGCTCATATTATCACCATTGTTCAGTCGGTATATTTGACTGCTAACTAAAAACTGGACATTCAGTCCATACACTTAATATTAGTTCTTTGCTATATTGAGCACGTATAACAACACAGGCATGCCAACATATCTAATAACTGTGTATTACCTTTGTTAGTTGAATACACGTCAAAAATGAATTCATTTCAAAAGGAAATGTACTAAAATCGATTGCTTGGATGAATTCTACCCACTGGTAACATTGCTCAAAAACATAACTTACATATATATATATATATATTATATAAACACAAATTGAGAAAAAAGAAATTTCCTTATATCATAGATATTAGTCATTTTTGTTAATAATAGTCTTCAATGGACGTATTTTTATGCGCGCAACATACACTGATTAGATGATTAAATTGGTTTTTTGCGTTCTGCTTTTTAAAATGAATATCGGACGCAACGAAAAAAACGATATATTATCGAAACAGGAAATCATGTCGACAGTCAATATACATATATATGATTATGCTCCCATATAAGCATTAGTAAATACTGTAGTAGAATCCATGTTATTTTGCAAGTGTATAACTATAAGTCTGAATACGCATGGTTATTCATTTCAACCTATACTTGTCTTTCCTATCTTCTGAAGGTGATGAGAAGAAACCAGTGCGAAGTCAAAGAACTATGCTTCACTGACAATATTATATGCATAATATCAAGTTTTTTCTTGAAAGTGTTAGTGAAGAGATATGTAGTGTTTACCTTTTCTCCCTCATACTTGTTTTAAAACACCCTATTCATGTTAGGACTAAATAATGAGTGACACTGATTACTCAGTTATGATGACTTGCCACGGGGAAGTAGCCAATATCGCACGGCTGATCCTTAGTATCGACTAAAGTCTTAAAATCAAGCTTGCAATATGTTCACTAGACTGTTGTAACTGATGCTTGAAGGGCTTACAAACTTCACCATCAAAATCCACTCATTATTCAGGATTAGAAACTTGACATTAGTTACCCTCTACAGATCAAGTAAAGTGACTGTCAACACTCTTTTTTTCCTTCACGTTCCTCATAGGAACATAGGGCTTCAAGCTAGTGGGTTAAAGCTTCTGTAGCAGTGTTTATTTTTACAGGATGGGGTTGCTAGCCTCATGCTCAACCTTTCCTCTTCACCAGCGAGGTAAAGGAGTGCGTCGGTGGCCGGGAATCGAACCCCGGACCATGTACATGGTCGGCGAGCGTCCCAACCGCTATGCCACCGACGCACTAAAGGGCGTATCTGTAACCTTGAAGGAGCTCATGCTCCTTCTGAGATTTGAACCCGCGTCACCCAGTGCTGCAGTCAGAGACGTTACCACTGAGCTATTCGGGCTCAACACCCTACAATAGGTGAATCCATAGCCGGAATAGCTTATTTTCCAATTACTAAGTAATGATGAACATCTGTGGGTATATGTCTTAACAATAAAACGATTAACACAAACAGATGCACTTTATTTAGAGAGTGATGTTTGAGGATAAAGTTTAAATCTGGGTGGCAGCATCATTTAAACCAGCTGTATTCGAATTTTCAGTTCGGCACTCAACCCTCTGACGTAAGAGACTCAACTGGTGACTAGGTCATCGTATCACTGTAATCATCTTAGGTAAAAGTTAGCTACAACATGAATGAGTAATGCACTATGCTGAACGTCACAGCTAAGCTTTATTCGTCATCAAGTCAGCACCATTTTGATGAATAACGGCCATCAGAGGTAACATAAAATATTTTGATTAAGGTATATAATACGATTAATAATTTTAAATTTATCTTTAAAATAGTGTGTACAATAGAAAGTCGACATTTCATCAATGAAGTGAACCATCCTCATCTGAAGTTAAACAAACAACAGTGTCGCAGATACGACTAGATATGAGGATTTCTAAAGTATATATTAGCAGATAATGGATTCGTGTGCATCACTGGTAAACTTCTG
>OX235271.1:86536978-86566126 GCA_944472155.2 Trichobilharzia szidati | reverse complement strand
CCTGTCACCTCTATTTTCACCGGCAGTCCTGTTTACCTTCTCTGCCAGCTTCTTCAGCCAGTTTGTTGATTTTCGCCTGCAGGTCTTCGGGTTTGTATCACATTAGACATATATCATCTGAGAAATCCAGATATTCTAGAGTCTTTTTGTCAGTTCAGAATATTGTTAGTGATAATAGGCAGCTAGCATTCTTACTCCTATATTCACTTTAAGCGCCTCGCTGAGTTTCCGTTGTGGATCACGTGACAAGTGGCTGTAAATGAACTTTTCTTATTCTTTTAAGATTATTAATATAGTTATATTTAAGTAGTTACTTTGCTAATGAAAGTTTTAATATAAAATAAAGATCCAGCCACTGAATTCATTTCACATGTTATTGAAGAGTATTTCTTTAAATCTCGTCAACATCCAGGAATATTTTAGCACCATTATTATATTATTGTAATTTCCTTGGGTCAGAAGTGAAACACACGGCTTCAACAGCCCATCCCGATGTTTTCTTGTTCTCTGAAGTGCTCTTTAGCTGTTTCCACGAATGAATCTTGAAGTTTCCATTTCCTTCCCACTTAATCTCCCTTAAGATCATCGCTGGACTGCAAACTTGTCGATTCTCGATCACGATCAACTCGAGAGCCTGAGGTATGATATCACTCAACAGTCTCCTCAGTTTATGTCCAATCCAGCTCCATTCACTTCGGCGTATTTGTTGAGGAATAGATTCTTGGTTGGTAAATGCCCAGAGTTTCTTGTTGCTAAGTCCTTCTGGCTATCTAATCTTCAGTACAGAGCGCAGGTAACTGTTAATGACAGTCTGCTTTTCGTGACTCGTCAAGTCCCTGAAACATATATAGAAGAAATGACTTGACAATAGAAGATATGTTGTGGAATGCATCACATAATCCCTGTTGGTTTGATGATTAAAGAGATCTCACTGTGGGTGAAGACAAGTATTTTACGTTGCTATTTTTACTAACTGTTTCTCGCTAAACTGGTCTTCTTTATTAGGGTATTGAATTTAATAAATCATTTTATGAAATTAAAAAACTTAGTCATTCTTCACCACCATACATAATTGGAATAGAAGTAGTAGTAGTGCAGTGTGTACTACTGAAAAGATTTATAAGTAGTATATAGATGCAGATATAAATATGTATATCACATGCAAGAATGTCGAATGACGGAGAGATAGATTTAATCAGCGATGCCTAGGAAACAACATAGAAAACATGAAAGGAAGGCAAAGCAGCACAATTCTGAAGTGATATGCAAATTGTGATTCTATCACATGGTAGACGTTACCAAATTCCCTTATCTTCTGTCGTTGCAGTAGTAGTTGTTGTTATAGGAATAATGATAAGGGGAGCGTCTTACAGGAACTATAACGAGTCACAGATATCTGGTACGAATTCTTGTTGAGAACCATAGACTACACACCTAAAGTACGCTGTTTTAGAAAAAAATAGATTTGGAAGTGGAAGGTTAAGGGATCCTGTGAAGTCAATTAAACAAAACAATGTAGTTTATCTAATACTCTGCTGGAATGATTGTCAGGTCAAATACATAAGTCAAACTAGTGGAACACGGGCAGCCAGACTAGTGGAGAATAGAAACTTAGCTAAATCTAGATTAGTTAACCCTAATAAGATAAGAAATCTGGGGAGTAGTTCAGCTATACCACTCACTACATACAGTTACACACAGCTACACGATAGGATGATGGGATAAGGTGACAGTTTTAAAATCTAATGTAACACTGGGGTGGAGGAAGAGATTACTGACGAAAGCCTTATTTATTGAAATAACTGTGAATACATGTAGTAGAAATGATTCAATACCTGTCCCGGATACCTTGAAAATTCTCCTACCCCTGCAACGACAAATAGGAGAAGACAAAGAAAACTATAAAACTTAAGTTTCGGAGTTGTGTGGTTATAATTGACGATTTGATTATGAGCAATAAATTGTGTTCGAAACATTGTTATCCAGTAAATACTAATAGTGTTTCATTGTGTGATATATCTAATAAACAAACTAATATTGAATATCATACAATTGGTTCCCTTGATAAATTTCGATAAATAAAGGAAGACAAAATTTGCAGTATAAAATGATATCATTTTATCTCACAGGCTCCCATCAGCTGCAGACTACCTGAAATTACAATGGTTATATAAATGATAATAACATACTTTGAGGTTTGAGTAGTAGTAGAGAAGAGATAAAAGTGACACATCCAAGAAAGAATGAAAGCATTATAATTTTAGTTTAAGTTATCATCATCAATTTATACACTTTTAAAGTTGAAAAGAGGGGGGAGGAGTAAGACAGAAAACAGCTTTTGTCCAATAAGCTACAAACGTGGATTAGTGAGGACTTTGCACGACAGAGCGAGGAAGCTATGTTCACCAAACAAGGTCGAAGAACTAGATTTCGTCGAGAAATGCCTGAGGGAAAATGGATACCCTAGGGATTTATACAGAAGTATAGCAGAGAAAAAGATAAGAAGGAAAAACATCCAACAGTAGAAAAGAGAAAAGTGTTTATTTGTCTCCCATTCAAAGGAGATGCATTGTCACAAAAGATTGACAGAAGACTGAAAGGAGCAATAAATAGAAGCTTCCCGGCAGCAAAACTCATATCAGTATACAACACCACTCCTTCTATAATCCACTCAAAACTGGATAAATACTCTACTGATGTCACCTCCAACTGCGTCTATGAAATTACGTGCACTTGCGGGAGCAAGTACATTGGAAGGACAGAAAGAAGGGCTTCTATCCGGTTTTCTGAACATATTCCAAGAAACCTATGCCTAAAAGGAAGCGAATATTCTCAGAGTGCAATTACCAGACATATTGTTGACACCGCACATCTCATAGAGATTTCTAAGTCCTTCAAAATATTAAATAGACAAAGGACAGCAAATTTACTACGATTTGTCGAAGCGATAGCAATCAAACGATTCAACCAACCAGACTTATACATAGAGAAAAAGAGTGTGATTAACCTCTACATTCCTGGGTAACTGAATTTTTATTTTGATTACATTAATTAGTCATCTAATTCAGTGATCTCAACTCACTGAGCAGATCTCAATCGTATAAAATGTAACCGCTTTTGTTTTTTTGAGTTGCTATCTCAACCTACAAGTTAACACTGTTATTTTTCTGTTTTCTGTCTTACTCCTCCCCCCTCTTTTCAACTTTAAAAGTGTATAAATTGATGATGATAACTTAAACTAAAAATTATAATGCTTTCATTCTTTTTTGGATGTGTCACTTTTATCTCTTCTCTACTACTACTCAAACTTCAAAGTATGTTATTATCATTTAGATAACCATTGTAATTTCAGGTAGTCTGCATCTGATGAGATCCTGTGAGATAAAATGATATCATTTTATACTGCAAATTTCGTCTTCCTTTCTTCATCGTAATATTGAATAGATTTGGAAGTGACTTATCACAAACTGAAATATTTCCTTTCCTGAGGTTTGCAACAAGGAACAGAATATGAAAATCAAGACGCTGAAAAGTATAATAGTTTGCAATAACATTAGTTTTGTATATTTCACAGTCAAAAGAATATTTTTCAGTTAATAAACTCTATGATAAACTATTTTTGTTCGAGACATATGTGACTGATTGACTGATTGATTGACTGACTGGCTAACCGACTGTCAGACGGATCAATGCAGAAATTTATGCATAATTATATCAGTGTGGTGAGAGCTGGATGTTAGCCAAAGTTGGTAAACTGTAATTGACGTCAATGTTTATGTCCCCATTATTGGTGGTGAGAAAATGAGAACAAAGGCTTTGCGTAGGTGGATACATTTAGCATATGGATGATCTGACACAGCCACAAAGAGATGCAACGTTAACTTTCTGTGAGAAACAACCAATCAAAAGACTGTATTTTCTATTAACAATAATCTACAATAATGTACATTAAAATCTATAAATATGTGTTGATTTTCCTTAATAAACAATCTGTTGCCTGACCCTTGTCTTCTGTTATTACACCAGTACAAGATAAACATAAGTGAGATAGAGAGAATAATTCAATTGCTAATCCAAATCTATTCCTAACTAAACTTAGTATCTTCTTGGTTAACCTAACCCTACACCTAATCTTCTCCTAACCTAATCTGAAAACAACCAGATAACCTATTTAATATCATTCAACACTTTCCAATTGGTTTCCCTTCCTTGCACTCACTCAGCGTTCTAAGATCATCGGTGAGTTCATGCTTGTTGGTTGTCTTTTCCTTAGCTTCTTTCATCTGCCTTCTTAGGTATCCTCAACTTACTGAAGCTATCGTCACTAAACTTTTTAGACTTCTTTTTACGTTGAAAATGAATTTGTGACTGCCTTTAAACTTTCGTGATATCCTGTCTGTTCTTATTCTTTGTTTATTTAATTTTATAGCTGTTTACACGAAACTTTTTAGTTTACACCAGATTTCACTTCTTATTAATACCAACAGCGGAAACAGAATTACCAGTGGACACCAACCCTCCAACGAAAATAGAAATCCTAAAGGCAGTAAAGATGCTAAAAACTGGAAAAGCAGCAGGGCAAGACGGAATCTCTGCAGAAGTACTGAAAATTGACCCAGAGACATCAGTGGACTTGGTAACACCACTACTGGAGAAGATGTGGGAAGAGGGCAAGGCTGCTTATTCAAACTTCCAAAGAAAGGAGACTTAAGTCAATGCAAGAACTGGTGCGGAATTATGCTCCTGTCTATCCTAAGCAAAATATTAAGCCAAATCATCCTGGAGGGAATCAAACACGCCAATCTGGATGAAAAACTTCGACCGGAACAGGCTGGATTCAGGAGAAACAAGTCGTGCATCGATCAAATGGTAACACTACGCATCATCACTGAATAGAGCATGGAATGGCAGTCAGCTCTCTATCTCAACTTCATCGACTTTTGAAAAACCTTCAACAGCGTCGATTGAGATACGATTTGGAAAATACTTCTCTACTTCAGGATGCCGCCAACAATTATTCATTTCATTCAACAGTTGTACGACAATGCTGCATGCCAAGTAATCCACAACGAGAAACTCAGGGAATCCTTCAAAGTGAAGACGAGAGTAAGACAATCTGGGTGGCTGCCTACTATCTCCAATGATTTTCCTGATTGCAGTAGACTAGATAATACGACAGACAGTGGACAACGAGGAAACAGGCATAAATTGGACCCACACGAAAACTTACAGGATCTGGATTTCACCAATGATATATGTCTGATTTCTCACAAACTGGAAGATATGCAAATGAAAAGCAACAAGTTGAAAGGAGAAGCATCAAAGATAGGAGGAACTTCAGGTGAACATAGAGAAAACAGAGGTGATGAAGATTCCTGGCCAACAGCAACAACAACAACAGACAACAATCAGGATAAATGGGAGGAGTCTGGAAGAAGCAATCTCCTTCACCTACCTGGCAAACATCGTTTCAACTACAGCCGGACGGAACTGATGAGGATATCAAGGCGCGGATCATTGGGAAATCAAGGCGAACTTTCATTTCTCTCAAGTCTGTGTGGAGATCAACAGCACTCTGCAAGCAAATTAAGATCCGGATTTTCAACTCCAATGTGAAATCAGTGCTACTTACTTTACGGATCAGAGACTTGGCGCCGCGTCATGAAAGCCACTTCGAACAAACTACACACCCTCATCAACAGCTGTCTTCACTCAATACTACTCAAGATCAGATGGCCCGTCAGACAAGATCAGCAACAGGGATCTCTGGCAATGAACCAGTTGTGCAACAAATATGCAGGAAGAAATGGAGGTGGATTGGTCATACTCTGAGGAAACCAATCATCAAGTGACATCACACGCCATGCCATCTATCGAGTGGAACCTGAATGGGAAGCGGCGAGTTGGTCATCAGTTTGAGGGAGAAGTGAAGGAGGTGATGAGAAGAGGAGATGAAAGTATGTGGGCAGACGTGGAGTCAGGTGAAAATGTCAGTGGAGAACTGACCGCAATGGAGACGTTCGGCTGAAGTCCTATGTTCCTCTAGGAACTAAAGGAGACAATAATAATAATGCACTTCTTATTCTTTCATCAGATAATCTCACTTTATTTTATTATACTCTATTTTTCCGATTTTTGTGAAACCGCTTACTTACACTTACACTTTTTCCAAACTCCATGATGCTTATGTTCTGATTATTGATAATATTTGTACTGATTTCAAAATTGATCAAGAACTGACTCCAATTAGAGAAACATTGGAAACAAGGAGTGTTGAAGTTCAAGTAAGAAGTCGAGACAACAGTCCACCACCTCGGCTGCAAGGACGAATACTCGCTGATGACTTTGACCGACAGTTGTGCTAATTAGAAGTAGGAAGTGATGAGCAATTGGATTCTGTCCTAGTGGCTAAATGGTCAACGAGACTGGTTTGCAAACTTAAGGTTTTGGATTCGATCTCCAACAAAGTCGTGGGTGCCTAATCATGAAGAGCCCCAAAGACAGCGCGGAACAGAAAGTCGGGTCTGAAGACAAATACTTGCCACCTATGACGTTCGCTAGTGGTTACGTTTTATCATGATTTGGCAGAAGTTGGAATTCATGGGTTGGCCTTTGGATCGGGTCCCAGTAGCTAAATGGTCTACGAGCTTGCCTTGTAACCATAAGATCCTGGGTTCAAACCATGGCAGGCGGTACGTACTTCTGAACAGTGCCTAGTTTTTCTAGTGGTCGTCTAACCAGTGCCAGTACATAATGAAGTCCTGAAACCAAGGACAAATCAGCTGTCCAGTACTCCAATACATGTTTTCGATGGTTCTCTAACTGAAGTCACTTCGTGATGAATCTTGGAGTCAACAAAATCCCTACAAACCAACACGTGATAATGTTATACCAGTAAAGATTTTTCTCGAATGATATATATCACATCTTAGCAAAGGTTGCCAACTTTATCCTAATTCGAATGATTTATTATGTCATACTATCTAGTCAGTTTGACTGATTTCTATCAAATTATCTTGAGTCTGCTGAAACCCTGCGATGATTTGGTGTAATAAGTATCAGAAATCGCACATATCTGAAGAAAAAATACCCAGGAAATTTAAAGAGACTTATGTTATCTAATCAGACTGTTCCAAAATGAAAGTAGACAGTGGTCCTTGTCAAATGATCCCAAGATAAATCCTCCCAAATGTCAGGTTGTCAACTTTACTTTTAGATACAAACGTGATTTTCATGAACTGATTTGTCCCCATGGCGTGCCGGTTGTTGTCCTCACATTTTTGGCAATATTTTATATAATCTTTTTACTGATATTTCCGGTGTCACATTTTCCACAAATGTTGTACCTATTTCTCGGAGAGGCATCAAAATTGCTCCAAAACCTAAGCTATCAAGTAGATCAAACGTTGGTTGTAGACTTATCACTATTACTTCACCATTTTTAAAAATACTGGAAAAATTGCTGTTACTTAACCTTGAACCTGCATTGAAAGCTTTTAACGATTAGAAACAATTTGTTTACAAACATGGCTGGTGTAATTTAGATGCCTCTGTTGCCTTACATCATAATATTGTCTCTAGTTTAGACAGAGGTGCCGTGTATGTTCGTTGTGCCTTCCTTGATTGCACCTCTGTCTTCGACTCTGTACCTAAGCCTCTTTTGTTGAACAGACTTAAGGTGACACAAACAGGATTTCTGATTAATACATGATTGTATCCTTATTTTTCTGACAGCAAACAGTAGAAGCTCTTCCACTTCTTTTCTCACTGTAACCAATGTATCTCAAGGTGTTATTCTTTCTCTTTTTTCCTTCAGTCTTCTTATATAACTTGCCTCATTCTGATGGGATTTTACCAATGATCCGACTGTTTCCATGATAATTACTTCCCAATTAAACTGTGCCAAAATGAAATTAGTGAGTGGTCCTTCCTTGTCGAATGATGATGTTAAGCTAAATCTCTCCAAATCTCAGACTGCCGGTTATTTCGATTTCTACATCGACTAGTTCATCTTCATGATTCTTGTCAAGGAACTTGGCCCTAAGTTCCTATTGTAATGAAGACTTAAGCGATTGAACCGATAAACACTATGTATTTCCTTCAACTTTAAATCCAAAACACCAGTATTCCTTGAACGAAATTATATTGTTTGGCAATTAAAGTGAAGAAAACTACAAAGTCTGCAAACAAATGTTATGTACAAATGAAGTTATAAAGTACTTTTATTCGTATTTAATTCCAGTCTTCTTTCAACTTGCAAGAGATCGTTCCATTCGCGCCTTCAATTGCCTGCCAATGGCTGCCAGACCCAGTAAAACAAACGTTCAATGTTCACGTCCATTGACACTCCCCGGCAAAAAAGGGTCCATCCCTTTTTTCCACAGCGGCGGTAACCTTGAATTGAACTGCCAATGCGGGAACCTGGGCCAATCGGGACTAGGCTAAAATTGGAAAAGCAAGACAAAAAAGCCCAACACACAGCAAACATACCACATCACACCGACACGCTCTCCCCGGCGCATGGGGTCTACGCTGTCTGACGACAATACCACCACTGATCTCGTTCACAAAGTATCGATTGCTTCATTCCACTCTAGCCCAATCCTCTCCCCGGCGTATCCAATCGCGTACGCTGACTCTAACTCTACTCGATTCGTTCACAAGTTTAGAAGCGAATTCAGAAGTACTTACAAAAACATTACAAGATGATTCACACAATGCGACAACTATAAAATTAACCGACAATCAGATGAATCGGAACACACTGAATTACTCAACACAAACATATGTACAATCAATACATCAAATATTGCGGATTCTGCCTTGACGAGCTACCCTTGAAGAACTGTAGGACTTACAGCAGTACGCCTACATTTCTTCTCAGGTTGACGATCCAAGTGGAAGACGTCCGGACACAAACAAAATTAATCAACAGATAGAAGAGGGATGATACCAATTGATTATATACAACATGAACATATGTACAAAATAATACACGAAGTACGATTGACTGCTCTTCGACGTACTACCCTTGAAGAATTGTAGGACTTACAGCAGTACGCCTACAACGCTTCTCGGGTTTACGCCCTTAAGTTGGAAAATCGTCGTTGAGTTCATTTGCTGACCTCCTTCCATCATCTATATCCTCGACTCTGAATGGAAACACGCCCATGACATTGTTTCGTGAAAGGTAGATGACTAACAAACATACGACGTATCTGACCAACCAAGCGAATGTACAGAGTAATTTGCACCAAAGATAATAACATTCAAATAGTAGTTTGAAACCTGAAATGCCTTTATTCGTGCAAGTCAGTCTAACAGTTACCACCCTGTACACAGTTGGCTTATCGTCACTAAACTGGCCATTGACTTTCGTCCCTTCGAACGGACCGACAATAGCATAATCACTGCATAAGATACGTTGATTCATGGACGGCTCTTTTACTGCATATGACAACACCAACGACGACTGGCTGACACCAGTTGAAGAACTTAGCGGTGTATCAGAAGCTGTTGTTGTTAGACCTTTAGGAGGTTGTCTAACCACAGGATTACCACCACCGCTATCCTTTATTATTGGCTCCAGTTCAGCTTTAACATCTGTCGATAGTTGGGCTACACTCGGATCATTTACCCTGACGGTCTCACGATTATTCATATCTGCAGCAACCGCATCTTCCTTTAATTCTACTTCACTTTCAAGTTGTACAGAACCTTCGTTCAACTCAGTAGTAGTAGGCATTCCGCTAATCTCGTCATGATCAGCCACAGACAAATGTGAACTATCGTGACCATTGTCACAAATACCCACTTTACCTCCGTTTGTATGGTTGACTTCATCATTTTCAACCTCTTTAATAACAGCCGCAGATGACTTAGGTACTTCCTCATGAATCCATAGAGGTTTTATCCCTTTACTCTGACTAGTAATACCTAGTAAACTTGTGGAGTCAGAACTGGACACTGAAGCTGTAACCTTCTTCTTATGCACAAACTGCGGTGTCGTCTGAGCCACTCTTTTCAACAATGGACTACCAGTTACGACTACAGGCTTCTTCACCGCACCATTATCGTCACACGATTCGGAGTCAGAACACGATGACGCTGACTTCACATTTAGCTTACCACTAAACTTGCTCATTGCTTCACGGTTCGCCTTTGTATGCACTTCTTGCAAACGAACGAAGCACAACCGTGTTTGCCTTGCAGCTTGTAACTTATCCGTTGGGGACGTCTCACTAAAGCTGTCACAATCATTAGGTTTACTAGACACCATACAGCTTTCTCTATATCCACTACGCTGAGACTCCTTCGTCATAAATGACTGCATTTTACTCTCTGATTTCTCTATTCCAGGTGAGGGATGCAGTATACTAGCAAACTTGCTCAAAGCTTGGTTGACACTGTCTTTCACCAGGCTCACAATGTCATCCAACCCGGGCTCTAAACCCTCCTCCTCTAGACGTGAACAAACCTTTATGAACTTCCTTTGTAGACGAACAGGTAATCTCTTAGCAACAGTTTCAAGCACGGAACTTGAGTTCAATTCATCTACGCAGTTAAAAGACATGAGTGTATTTCTATATACCATCAAATTATCCAAGAACTCTGCAAGTTCCTCTGCATTATCGTTCAACTGTGATCCGTTACCTTTCACTGTCTCGAAAATACTACGGGATATCATAAATGGTTTTCCAAACCTTTGACGTAGTATCTTCCTTGCCTCAGCATATCCTTCGTTCGGGGGCATAAACTTACAGCACTGTATGGCTCTTGCAGCTATACCAGTGCAATATCTCAACAAATACATTAACTTCATTTCATCATTTAATGCAAAACCACTCAGCATGACCTCAAACTCTTTGATGAACTGTGGGTAGTCGGCTGGGTTTCCATCGAAGTATCGCGGTTCAAACTTAGGCAATCGTACACCCTTACTACCCCTTAACGGTGAAGCCTGAACATCAAACTTAACATGCTGAGCATCATACATATCATTACAATTAACAGGCAACTCATCGTGACTTACTTTTTTGTTTGCTTCCATTGTACCATGTCCCTTTCTTGACCGAGGCATTATCCAACGTCACCAAAGAATCCAAATTGCGTTGATAATCCTTGTCCAAAGAGAAGCTGGCTGCAGATCTAGTAAGTACACCCAGACGATTTCCAGAAGGCGCCCACGAAGACTTGGAGAAGAATAAAAACTGTCAAGGAACTTGGCCCTAAGTTCCTATTGTAATGAAGACTTAAGCGATTGAACCGATAAACACTATGTATTTCCTTCAACTTTAAATCCAAAACACCAGTATTCCTTGAACGAAATTATATTGTTTGGCAATTAAAGTGAAGAAAACTACAAAGTCTGCAAACAAATGTTATGTACAAATGAAGTTATAAAGTACTTTTATTCGTATTTAATTCCAGTCTTCTTTCAACTTGCAAGAGATCGTTCCATTCGCGCCTTCAATTGCCTGCCAATGGCTGCCAGACCCAGTAAAACAAACGTTCAATGTTCACGTCCATTGACAATTCTTGTATTACAGATGGTACTTAAGTTGAATGTTCAATATCTTAGATTGTGTCTTTCCTACTATCTTTGCTGGTCCCGCCATATCGTTTTAGTTTCTAGAAAAATTTTCGTCTAACTTACTATGTGAGGAAGTTAAGACAATCTGGTAATACTCGATCAGCCCCTACCTTTACTGTTTTTTGGCTCCTTCGTTTTGAGTATTCTTCCTTATTGCTCGAAACTTGATTTTTCCTGGTGCGTCAGTGGTTCAGGGTAGAACGCTCGCCAACAACACATGTGGCCCGGGGTTCAATCCTTGGACAACGCACTCTTAAACCTCGCTAAGTTGGCAGTAAGCCTTGTAAAGAGGGAAGGTTGGGCGTAAGGCTAGCAAATTCACCCCGTAAAAATGACACAACTGCTACCGAAACTTCAAAGCTCTAGATTGAAGGCTTCTGTTCCACTAGGAACGCAAGGGGATAAAATAAGTATTAAAATAGTAATCTTTCCTGGGCTTTTCAAAAAAAGAGTTCATTATATTCTAAATGATACTAAAAAGCTGTACGTAAGTTGAGAGGTCAACTCATTGGTATCATTGTTAACGGAAACTAGTACCTATGAGAGAAATTGACAAAAAGCATCTTCTTAGACTCTAAGCACCCTCTCTATTCATAACTCTCCTGTTGCATCTCATTATGTAGGACTAGTAGGAATTGTAGAAGACCTAATGCTCATACGGTTAAATATGAAAATTAAACGAAATAGCAAAAAACGGTCATTGCTATTCTTCTTATCATTAATATATTATCGTCACTATTTCTGTAAATTTACAGTTTTAATTTATTGACACTGGGTAATGCAGGTACATTCATCTGACGAGTCCCAAATGAAACGAAATGTGCATCCTGGATTCCGCTGCTAGTTACGATCCACCAAATAACATCATTGACACTATTCCTAATGGAAGTGTTTCTGTTAATGTGAAATATTTATGTGCTGGCAAAAGAACATTGAATGCGATGATATTGTACTACATGCATTGTTTGCGATAAAGTAAATGTCATAACTGAACTGCTCTAAAATATTCGCTAAACGAATTATACTACTTACTAAGATTTCAGTATTATGATAAACTATATTTAATACTGCATCACTGTGCTTGTGTTTAATAAAAATAATTTTGTAGTAGAATTACGCTCTGAAATAATTCGTTGATTCTCTTCTTATATGAACGATTGCTACTGTTTCTTTTCAAGAGATTCGTCAAACTTGCGCAACTGTTCTATTCCTTACCGTCAAATCAAAGTGAATTTCCAAAATTTTATCAAAAATCAAAGAAATACATCGTTGTAACATTCACCACCACCAGAACTCAATGTCATCTGAGTAATAGGAACTGCTGAATATAACAGAAATCTTTGTGCACCATTGTCCATGGAATACCGCAGTCAGCTTGAGTGATGGTGACCGGCGGAGGGATCTCGGAAGTGCACTTTGGTCCATTTGAAGCTCATCAGCTGGACGTCTGTGAAATCCCTAGTGAGTGAGTGTTGGTGTTCAGAAATTAGACTCTAACGCAGAACCCATCATTATAAACGCCAAAATAACATGCACAGGACCATTTGGATCAATAAAGCCATTTCAAGTGAGATGGATATCAATTACTGACTGAGTGTAATGAACCGAAATGCGTTCGAATCCGAGTGGGAACAACATCACCTAGTGGAGATTGCAGGTACATTGGAATGACGTGCCCCAAGTAGAACGAACTGCATATTCTAGATTCCAAGTAAGATTATGGAAATCCTCAGATACTGTCGAGGTATCTGTCTTAGGAGTCAAAATCTCAACAGAGATCGAACAATTCGGTTCAATTTATTCAATCAACTGGAAATATAAAACAATAGCGCAATAAACTTTATTCTAAAAACAAAAAGTTCAGCGTAGAGTCTCTTTTCGGCGGCGAATTCATTCACTTAGCTGTACAGTCGCATTTATACATAAATATTTTGTGTGTATGTGTACATTAGGATTGTCGAACAAAAATAAACATAGAAATTAGTTTTTCAATGGTTGGTTTGTAAGGATTAGATTTGCTTTTACGAGTTGATCACGAATTGATCAACTCGTAAAAATAGAAATTAGTCACAGTTTTTGTTTACTTCATCAAAATGTTTCAGAAATGTGATGGATAATCAAATTGTAACTAGCGGGTGGGGTATGGGGTGAAGACTGTTAAGTACTGACAAATGTCGAGTTGAGTAATATGAAAGACACCCAGAATAATAGGGTATTGATGAAACAGCATGGAGACAAGTGACCAAAATAAATAGTTATGTAATAGGTAGACAGAGTAAATAAACAGTTGGTAAAGAAAATCTGTTTCATATTCCTGTTGGACAAGAAGTGCTGATTAATTTCGGTGTAGATTTCCTCATGAGCCAAAATCAGTGTGAGAATGACTGAATATCACACAGTACTAGACCTCTATTTTTAATATATTTATGCGTTGAAGTTTCTGTAGCAATTTGGTTAAGTTTTCGGGGTGGATTTGCTAGCACCACGCCCCAACCCTCCCTCTCCATCTGGGCTTGGAATCGGCTAGAAAACTAGCGAGCTAGTCATCTAGGCGAGGAGGAGGCCACTGGGTGACATCGCGCATCAGGCCCTCGAGTGGAACCCGAAAGGGAAGCGGCGAGTGGGACGTCCAAGGGTGGTATGGAGGAGATCGTGTGAAGAGGAGTTGAAACAGTATGGACTAACATGGATGCAGGTGAAAAGTACAGTAGAAGACAGAAGCAAGTGGAGACGTGAAGTTGAAGCCCTATGTTCCACTAGGAAACCAAGGGAACAATAATAGTAATAATACTAGACATCTATTTAGTCTTGATTTGAAACACTTCAGAAGTACCCACTAATGTTCCCATCGGTGATCACTAAGCACATCAACCGTTTCATTCACTGAATTAGAATAAAAGTGGTCCATGAATTATAACGTTTGTCAGCTATCCATGTAGCACTACAGGCAATCAATATCACTGGCAATGATCTGCCCTCATGTCTACACTTATTGAGTTCCATATCGGCAAGGACTTCACATTAGAACTTAAACAAAATGCTCAATTATTCAGACTTTGATTTTTGGATTCCAACCCATTGAGATGAACTAGTTAACTAGTTCGAATGAAGTGCTGAGCATTAGGCGTAAACGGATGTTCAAAGCCCTAGCTTGTTCAACGCCTCTCCATTTGGTGTCAGTTAGAGATGAAAGCAATATTGAAATCTGTCTGTTTAACCGTTATGAGCATATATTCTTCTATAATTTCAACTATTCACGGGAGTAAAACTATATTTTATATATTAAAAAAATTTCATTCAAAATAAAAAAAGCACATAACTGAATATTGTTTACATTCTTTGTGGTGCTTATTGTTTTTACAGACTATGAAAAAGATTAACATCTAATTAGTCTAGAAGAATAGCAAAAAAAATTCGCTGGTTGATGGAATGATTAATATTTTTTGTTAGATACACTACAGGAAAACTGATTGTTTTGTTGAGATACAAATGATAATGGCGGGGGAGGGGGAGTATTTCTAGACAAACTAAAAACATTTCACTTATTCATTTGGTGTTAATGTGAAACTTTTGAATGGTAATATAAACTTCACTTTAAATTCAACTTATTCAGTTGACTATGACTGTATGGCTAGGAGTGGAATCCAGGGTACGGGGTCCAAACAACAACAAACAAATCAGTGGGTACTTTGTTGCACAAGAAGAAGCTCTTGTTGACGAGTGGCATTTGAAGTAATAGACACTTGGTTCAATTCTCAGGGGGAATACAATCATTCACATTGGGGATTGGAGTTACATACAGATGACGAGTCCAGAAAACTGGAAGAAATGCACATTATGGATTCCACAGCCAGATATCACCAAGGAAATGGCATCAAGATAACCATCAGACATCGTTGAAGCATCGATACTAGGAGCTGACAAGTCAGCAGAGGATGAGCATTTCTATTTGATAAAAATCAGTTGACAGGAAACACAAAATAGCCTTAACAAATTGACTATTTTCAAGAGCTTGGTTTGTAAAGATTAAATTTGTTTATACGAGTTTGACCACGGATTGATATCAGTTAGGGAACCACTGAAAACCCACCAGGGAGTACTGGATAGCTGTTTCATCTTAGTTTGGGAATCATTGGCAGTACGCATCAACCTCTAGAGTCCGAACCCAGGACTTTCCGGTTACAAGGCAAGCTCGTATACCATTTAACCACTGGGACCCAATTCAATGACCAGCCCATGAATTCTAACTTCTACCAATTCGTGATATTTAGCGCGACTGGCACCAACCAATGTCATCGGTGGGAACTCCATCCTCACATTTGACTGGATGGACCTCACTGGTCACGACTTCTCACTAGAACTCCAGGAATTTCCGTCCTTTATCATGTCACTAGCGAGCATCAGATAAATGTTTTCCAGTACTCCCTGGTTTTCAATGGTTCTCTAACTGATACCAATCCATGGTCAAACTCGTATGAACAAATTGACTATTGTTTATTTTGAAAATGTTATAAATTTCTAATAATGACTTTTACCAAGTTTTACTTTATCAGTAAATCAAGTGATTAGACGCTGTTCTGGATAGTTGAGACAATAGATACTCATTGGATGAAGATTATATGCTAAGACATTTCATACGATAATAGTCTGGAAAATAATGTCTGTCATGATTTATCGATCCTGGCTGGCTTTGAAATCCTCATCTACGTCGTTACTTTTAGTTTAACTGATGCTGCACAGGCAAATGGAAAAGACGACTTCTTTTAGATTTATCCCACTGAGATTAATTTGTTCTTGTTGTTGCTGTTGTTAGCTGGATACCTTCTCTACGTTCACCTGAATTCTTATCTTTACTGCTGGCTACTTCTGCTAACTTGTTGGTTTTCACCTGCATATCTTGAAGTTTGTGAGAAACGAGAAACAGATTACCTGCTAAATCTAGATCTTGTACGATCGTTTTTTCCATCCGACGTATACCCATCTTCTAACCACACACCCCCATGATCTGTCGTATGGTCCAGTCCATCACAATCAATAAGACTACCGGTAATACCAAATAGGAAGCGACAGATTGAGTGTTCAAGGTTGACATTGAGGAGATCATGTGAAAAGGAAATGAAATTATGTGGATGGTCGTTGACCTAGGTGAAAACGAAAACAGAGAATAGAGTACAATGAAGATGTTATGCTCAAGCCTTGTGTTCTACTCGGAAAGCAAAGAATTAACTAATGATAATGAGTCAGCTGAAGTTACTTCAATAAAGTAAAACAGGTATTCTTATTGATGAGAATAATCGGTGCTTGGAACTAATCCAGTAAACACAGTAAATGAGTCTTCATATGATGAGTAGAGTATTCAGTTATTCTGATTCTTTGTACACCAAGATTCCTGTTTATATAGTGATACTTATTTACGCGCACTTATTGAAGTCTTTGGATTATTGTCGGTGAGATGAAAAACTTTATTCTTAATCTTCAGTTAAGAAGATACTTCGAGATCGATCACGAACTGACTTCCGTTAAAGAATAACTGATTACTGTTCCTTACATGTTTGAAATTGTTCATCAGTGCACATCCATGACCCCATCAGATATCGAATCCAGGACCTTCAGTTTACAAGGCGACTTCATTGACCATTTAGCCACTGGAACGAAGTCCGATGACTCATCAATTTTAACTTCTGCTAATTCAACATATAAGTGCGTCGGTGGTTCAACGGTAGAGCGTTGGCCGACCACGCAGGTGGTCCGGGATTCGAGTCCCAGCCGACGCCCTCCTTTACCTCGCTAAGCCAGCAGTAAGACTGGTAAAGAAGGAAGGTTGGGCAACAGGCTAGCAACCCAACCCTGTAAAAATAATCACTACTGCTAGCGAAACTTCAAGCCTCTAGCTTGAAGCCCTATGTTCCACTGGGAACGTAAAGGAATAAAAAAATTCAACATATATCTCGTGACCTTCAGTCATCATCATCAGCGAGTAGTTGTCTTCATATCCAATTTCGTGGATCCCATCGGTCACTATTTTCCACCAGAACTGCAGGAAACTTCATCCCATAATCCATCACTAGTGAGCACTAGATATTTCTGATCGAGCAGTTAGTGGGACATTTGACTCTTTATAAAAAAACTCATTAATAATCTCCCTCTGTTTGATTTATGGTTTCTGCTCAGTGGTGATTGTCAGCCCTTCAAGCCATAAAAGATTCTGTCAATGGACGTGAACACTGAACGCTTGTTTATTGGAACTGGCAGCCATTGGTGGGCAACTCGAAGGTGCGAATGGTTCGATCGCTCGCAAGTTGGATGAAGGCGGAAAGGAATACGAATAAAAGTACTTTATAACTTCATTTGTACTAAACATTTGTTTGTAGACTCTGTATTTTGTCTCGCTTTAATTGCCAAACAATAAAAATTCGTTCAAGGAATACTGGTGTTTTGGATTTAAAGTTGAAACGAAATACTTAGTCATTATCGGTTCAAATCGCCTACGTTACAATAGGAACTTAGGGCTAAGTTCCTTGACAGATTCTATTCCGTGATGTTATGCAATTCAACTTCTTATACGGTTAGATTCCATCCCGAACTGATATCAGTTTGAGAACTATTAAAAACCAAGAGGCACAAGGTGTCTATTTCGTTCTAGTTTGATACGCCCCAGTAGTTGAGCGGTCACATGCATGCATCGCTGTCCGTATGATCTAAATCCGATCTTTGCCGGCCCTTTGTCAATGTGCACTACTGAGGACTGTCAAACCAGGACAAAAGTGCATTCTGACAACCACTACCAAGTATAACCCATAATAGAAGAACACCAGTTGGAAGTCTAGTCCTACAGACTGCTCAAAATCCCAGAATAACTTAGATCGATGATAAAATGATCAACATGATTGACAGAAATCGATTAAAATAAATGAGCACTACATAACTACATAGTGTTCTTGTTACTATTCGCTAAAACTAATTCAGTGTTATTTAATTTATTCACAACTGTAAATTTTAATTAAAAACAATTAGGATTTTAAAATATGACAATTCTCTAATAAAATGAATCCTATTCTATTCTCAAGTGTATAACCTTCCCCTTTCCAAGCCTTCCTATTTCTTTCTCCCGCCGAGTTAATTAATTAATTAAATAAAAATGGCGTAGTCTCAATTATATCAGTCAATCTTCAAAAGTTAATCAAAGTAAGGCACTCCACATAAATACAAAAATATTCTACAGAAATAACAAAACTTATCTAGACAAGTGTTAAAACGACAAAATACAAATAAATAAAAACGAACAACAGAGAATGAGGATTTACCGGACGCACGTACGTACGTACGGACTTATTGTGATTTGAATAGGCTTATTAAATTTTGTTTCCATGTCGTATACATATGACGCCACTGCACTTTCATATTCTGTGTTGATAACTGTCATTTCGCCGTTGCTTCAATTTTTAATTAATTTTCAATATTGTGGCTGAACTTTTGCATGTGTCTATTTGCCGTCTTCTTGTTCTTCCCCTTCTTCACTTCAAGGACATGATTTTGTCTAATTTTCTGCACTGGGAAGGTGATTTTAATTATAATATGTAGGGGAAGTGAGAGGCCTTCTTTTTGATTTAACAAAAATAGTGTACTCAACTATTCGAGAGAAAAAAACTGTCCCGCTATTGTTAAACTATTGTGCAAATATTTGTTTTTTTCCCGTTGTTTGATGTTTATTGGGTCTGAAATGCTCGAACTAATAAGAACACTGTCATAATGTTGGAGGACATTATTATTATTTCCTTTAATTCCTAGAGGAACATAGGGCTTCAGCCGCGCGTCTCCATTGCGTTCGGTTCTCTGCTAGAGTTTTCACCTGGCTCCAAGTCTGCCTACATGCTTTCATCTCCTCTTCACATGACCTCCTCCAAGTCACCCTTGCACTGACGACCAACTCGCCGCTTCCCTTTCGGGTTCCACTCGAGATGGCTTGTCTAGTGATGTCACTTGATGGTTTCCTCAGAGTATGGCCAATCCATCTCCATTTCTTCCTGCCTATTTGTTGCACAATCGGTTCCTGGTTGGTTTGCTCCCACAGGTCCCTATTGCTGATTCTTTCTAGCAATGTTGGAAGACTAACACGATGTTATTTAGTGGATGGTGACTAGGCAGTGGAATTCATAATGAACATTTCGTCCTATTTGGGACTTTTCAGTTGAATTTATCATCACCCCTTTACTCACTAGAAGACTTAGAGGCATTCAGTTGATGAGTCTCAAGTGCTCATCCTAGATTCCACTATGGAGTATACACTTTCTGTTTGAGTGACATTTACAGATTTTATGAACTAGGGTTTTATTTTGTGAAGACACTCAGGAATTATTTGACTAAATCATTATCATGAAATGAGTAATATAATATTGGCATTCCACTCGAATTAGGATGGATTTAGGAAAAGCAAATTATGTGTAGACCAAAATCCAATGCTACGCACCATCGTCATCGAATAGTGTATAAAATGATAGTTACATCTCTACATTAAATTCCTTGGCTTTGAAAAAGTCTTCGATGGCGTCAACCGTGAATTAATTTGGGTCAAGTTAAACTTTAAGCACCACTAACTACCAATGGAGTACGTCCGCACCATTGACCTTGAATGGTCCAATGAGTTCTATTCACGTGAATTGAAGCTTCTATTCCTCTTTTTTCGAATCAAATGCTTGTTCTAACGCAGTTCCGTTCACAAATTTGATGAGGATCAAGTCTTCCAGTATTGCTTAGATGTAGGATTGATTAGGAAAAGAAATATTTGTTCATGCAGAGGTGTCATGAGTACAAAAAGCTTCAGCAGGTCTGTTGATGGACATGTGCATCACTGTGCGATTTGTTTGAGACGAGTTAGTGTCAAGGAAGGTAGGCTGATGATTGTAATATTTCGTAGGAACATATTTTTTGTCAGAAATCATCTTTTCTTAACCCAGATTTTCTATATTTGTAATTACTGGGTTTTAAAACAGCCTGTGAGAGGTATAGCTGCTGAAACTGAAAATAGTCTCATATTAACAGTTCAATGGTACCAGCAATGCAGGGATACTGCACCCTGGAAAATGAAGAAGCTTACTTCCTTATTAGAAGGAGAAAGTGCCTTCGTACATGTAGGTGCAACTGTTTTATTAAAGAAAAAATACAACCATGGTAGAGAAACAACGCCTAATGTTTGGGTGATTGGTTCATGTGATACCACTCTACGGAAAGGATTCGTGGAGAGGAAAGCAGATAGAAAGTCAAGTACTTTATTACCTATTATTACTCAACTGGTGAAATAAGGATCTATAATACCCACAGATGAAAGGAAAGAGACCCATACCAATTCTGTCGAAGGCTTTTCTGGGGAGAAGATTAAAAAACCGGACAAGAGCCATTAACGGACCGCAAAGTGATGTCATTTTAAGTCATTTAGATGAATAAATGTATAGGATGTGGTGTAACGTTTCCATCAACACTCTTATGCTAAACTGTGCGATGTTTTTATCACATTTGAGAGAAAGGCATCCTCTGTAACACTTTCATACAGTTTTTATGCATTTTTTTCTTAAGTATATGTATTCCATACACAAAAATGCCTCCTCCATGTAATTGGTGCCTTCAGGGTCATTCGCTGATTGGTAGTTAGTGGTGCTTAAAGTTTAACTTTGCTCTGATTTGGAAACTACCTCAGCACTACAGTGTACAGTGTTGCAACCCTTTACCAACCTCATTCCGCAGTTGAATGATGATGCTACAAGCCAAGTGATCCGCAACGACAAGCCCAATGAAACCTTTTAAGCGAAGACAGGATTAAAACAAGGGTACTTACTATCATTTGATTGTGGCGAACTGGATCATGCAAGAGAATGTGGGGAGCGAGAAGATGAGCATATGGTGGAAGATCTGGACTTCGTGAATGATTTATTTCTCATTCCACACAAACTCAAAGATCTACAGGCAAAAACTAACAGATTTTCAGAAGGGACGGTAAAAACAGAACTCCAAGTAGACATAGAGAAAATAGAGGTGACGAAGGTATCTTAACGAGAACAACAAGCACTAAATCTAAAGGTAGTCACCTCATCCCCTTATTTGACAATGTGGCGTCGTTTCAACTACAGGCGTCACAGATGAGAATGTCAAAGCTAGCCAGGATTGAAGAAGCAAGACAAGCCTTCATCACTATGAAATCAATGCAGAAATCTACTTCACTCAGCACAAGGAGCAACATTCACAATTCTAACCCAAGCGTCAAGTAAGTGTTTCTGTACGGTTCAAAGACTTGGTTGGGTAATGAAAAGCACTTGCGACAGGCTGCAAACTTATGTAAACACCTGGCTTCTCTCCATAACAAAGTTCAGGTGGTCTACTGGAAAGGATAAGCAACATGAAATTATGGCGATCAACCAAACAAGAACTTTTTGTCGAACCAATGTAACAAAGAAAATGTAGATGAATTAGAAATACGCTAAGGAGACCGTTGGATGAAACAGCACAACAGACGTTCGAGTGAAACCCAAATAGGGAATGAACAGTTGGGTGTAACTCCGACAATGACATAGAGGAGATAATGTGTGTGTGTGGAGGAAATGAAAACTTTTCGACAGCCATGAGGCCAGTTTAAAAGCACTTTAGAGAGAACAGAGTAAAATGAAGATAGACTGTTGAAGCTCTATGTTCCACTCGAAACCCAAGTTAATAATAATAATGATAATACTCAACTAGCTTGTTTACTAAACGTCTAAATGGAAATTTTGAAATGATTAAAATTTACCACCCAACAAATTGTTGATTTCTATGGGTGTGGACATGAATTAATTGTAGAGGGACTGATTTAAATGTCAGGATTATTCGCTGTATTAGCTAATCAATAATACGCAAGAATTTTAGGCATGCTTGTCTAATGAAGCCAACACACCAACAAAGAAGCAAACTGCTCTATCTTTCATTGTCAATGCTTTTGAATTCTTTTTGTTTGCGTAATATTTCGTAACTGAAATCGTTCAATTATAGAGTCAGTTATTTCATATCATTGTATTCTTTATGTTGCTCTGGTGATTTCTTTGAATGTATCTTTCATTACTCTCAAGTTTGTGTGGAGATCAACAGCACTCAGCATGAAAATGAAAATAAGATCCGGATTTTTAACTCCAATGTGAAGTCAGTGCTACTTGCTATACGGATCAGAGACTTGGCACCGCGTCACGAAGGGCACTTCGAACAAACTACACACCTTCATCAACAGCTGTCTTTGCTCAATACTACTCAAGATCAGATGGCCGACCAGAAGAGATCAGCAACAAGGATCTCTGGCAATGAACGAACCAACGCAGGAACCAATTTTAACAAAGCAAGAAGTGGAGGTGGATTGCTCATACTCCGAGAAAACAAACAGTCAAGTGACATCACCATGTACAACAGGCCATCGCTCGAGTGGAACCCGAATGGGAAGCGGCAAGTTGGTCGTCAGTGCGAGGGTGGCATGGAGTAGGTCATGTGAAGAGGAGATGAAAGCATGTGGGCAGACGTGGAGTCAGGTGAAAACGTTGGCAGAGAACCGAACGCAATGGAGACGTGCGGCTGAAGCCCTATGTTCCTCTAGGATCTAAAGGAAACAATATTAATATAATTCAGTTAATAATAATAGTACTTTTGGTACAAATATAGAATTTTCAGCATATAATACAATATTGCTTCTATTTTTTTCATTACATGGGCAATGATTAAAATAGGGCATTTACATTAATACTATTGTTCAATAAGAATATGAATATAAAATTAAATCAAGTGAAAATATTAACGACAATGTAACAGTGAGAACAAAAACAATGCCGTTTACTTAGAGTTCCTCAGTAAGTTGGTAATTTCCTGTCTTACACTTTTCTCATCACATAAAATGTGTGCCTGCCAAATAAGGTATTGTAGAGTTTTTGTACTTAGTCGTCCGAGCATACAGTCTTCTATAATTGCTTCTAGTTCTACCTGATGAGATGCAAGGAGAGAGTTGTGTATGGAGAGGATGTTCAGAGTCTGACAGGATAATATTTGCTAATTTCTTGCAGGAATCCAAGTGTCTATCTACAATAGTATTAACGAGTTGGTTGAACAACACCCCACTCGCCATACTAACGGCTTTTAGTGCGCTTCGCAGTATAACAAAGTCTTTCTTAAGTAGCCTAGGAAAGATTAAGGGGGAACAGTAAAGAAGTTTATATCGTATAACTTCAGAATTATTTCACTGATCTTCCAGTCCGGCTTATTAAGTTAATTTGCCTTTATTAGTTTGAAAGAAACCTCTATCCGAGTATATTACCAAGAGTAGTGTGAATTATTATCCTACTTTTGAAATAGTTGAGAAGATTTGTAGCTCAATGGATGTTCTTGATATTGTCGCACTCTCTTAGTTGGATAGCTTGATTATGAAGCTTTCATTGCCTTTCTGAACAGCAGGGAGGCTCTCTCGGAAGATACAGTCCGAAGGGATAATGAATGCCTCGTAACTGTTATCCTCTGTATTCAGAAACCAGACAACAATGAGTTTTATGTTGTTTTTTTCTACGAAATTTAAAATTTTTCTGAGCAGTAGGTTGAAAAGCGGTGGCTTCACAAGGAAGTTGGTAAAATTTCGACAGAGGAAAGAAATATTTGTTAATATTATGGCCTCTTCCGAAGTGTGTTGATGGGTCAACGCGTAAACAGCTATATATACCTGTATATATGATCCTGATCTAATCGTTGTGACAGATCTGTAAGATCCTAAATTTGTCTCATCCAAAATGTCTTGTTGATTTAATTATTGATAACTACCTTCATAGATGTTAGAATGTTGTTCATCATACATTAGAATGCATTATATCTGCCTACGAGTTTGCCGTCATGATTCTTTTGAGTGATCTAAATCAATACGCCATGGCGAGCTACACTTCAAGTTAGTGTTAAAGATATTGTCCAAATGGACAAGGAAAACAATGCAATCAAGTCATCCAAATCAAAAGGATGCAAAAACACCAAGAACATTTGCCTTAGATAGAAGTTTTCTACACCATATATTTTTTTAAAATTTTTATTCCGTTTGTGTCCCCAGTGGAACATATAGCTTCAAGCTTGAGCCCTGATGTTTCCGTATCAGTTATCTTATTCTTTTATTTACAGCGTGGAGTTGCTAGCCTCACTCCTCACTTTTCCTCCTTACCTAGCTTACTAACCGTTAAGCGAGGTTTAGGAGTGCTTCAGCTAGGGATACAATGTCGGATGAGGTATGTAGTTTGTAGGTATTCTACTGTCGAACTGTTGATGCGCAAACCACTGCAGATTACATATCACTTATGAGCACAGAAACTTCTTGAAATCACCTGTAAAACTTCTTATTTTCATGGCAACTTTACGTGAAAAACAAAATCTCATTTAGTAAACTCTGATCTCCCAAAGGTTTTTGAGTTTATTGCATCGGTACATATTAAATGTACCTTGTTTACTGTGAGTCAGTGGGCCAATGGAAGAATACTCACCTAGATGGCAATAGGCCCAGTAGAGAGCGAAGGTTCAGTGTGAGGCTAGAAACCACATTCTAAAAAAAAAAAAACCACTGCTACTAGATCTTTGTAGCTGTAGCTTGAAGTCCTATGCTCCACTAACGACACAAAGGAATAAAATGATAATAATTAGTAATCTTATTTGCTAAAGGGAATTCAGTTCAGTTGCTCACCATATACGCCAAGAGAATAGAAAAGAAGTCAGTTAAGTCGACAGGAAAGGTGATATCAGGCTAAAGTCAACACAGTGTTTATCATAGTGAATAATCTAAGAGTAAAGTGCATCGTTGGTTGAATTGCTGAAACTCGCCAACCACTCGGGGGAGTTCAGATTCATATCCCGGCCGACACACTCCTAAGCCTCTCCAAACTTACTAGCTTTCAGGTAGTAAGCCTGGGATAGAGGGAAGTTTGGACGTGAGGTTAGTCACTTCATCCCTTGAAAGCGACTGTACCGCCAGTGAAACTTCTAAGCTTATAGCTTAAAGCCCTATGCTCCAGTCGGAACACAAAGAATGGTGAAGAGAAAAATCTAAGAGCAAACTATTTCCAGAAATCCATTCTGTTTATTTATAGTCCATAGAGGTAAGAACTTCTAAGGAGTTTTTGAACAGATTTTCAGTTAAGCTAAATCAGCTGAACTAGAACAAGAAAGTAGTTACTGGGTTGATTTCTGTCAGCAGTGGAATCTAGAATACGCACTACTTCCTCTTCAGAACTTATCGGCTCGTACAACTGTCTCTTTAGTGGATGATGGTATTCCTACTGAGACTGAAACACGGCATCCATCGATTAAAGTGTCAAAGACTTATCCATTAGACCACTTGACCACAAGATGGACCTTGTGTTACCCATATCAGTACTTATTTTTTGTCTCTTTATATCAGACCCAAATACTGGGTCTCTGCTGACTGACATGTCAGCTGCCATTACGGAGGCTTTGATTATGCCTCGAGGAATTAATTACTTCCCGATATATTTCAAGATTGTGAATGATAATCCACATAACTCCCGCCTTTATTACGTAATCTTTTCGTCACTGTATCCAAACCTTCACTTTTTTTATTTAAACCTGAACTCTCTGAGTATAAGCTACATAAATGTAATTTCTAAACACTATTTTTTATTAAGTTCGGAACCTCCTGTCAACTGACATCATGTAATATTTGCAAGTATGTTAAAAGTATGTTCTGTATGTAAACTTAATAGCTTCGTTAGGCTGTACTCAGCTGATGAGAAGGAAACGAAACAGTACCATCTTATTCCACACAAACCGCTATTTCTACTTTATTCAAATTCATAAATGCGATAAATTGAATGAAGTATCCCGAATAATTCAACCAGGCGAAGTTAAAACTTTAGACACCTAAGCACTGCAGCGTACCGATGACGCTGAACTCACCAATCACTTGAAAAGGCGATTTTTACATATAAAGTAAATATATTTATGAAAATAATGAATAAAAAGGCGTGAAACTGTTACACAGGATGCCATTTTTCTCTGGTGTGTGACAAAAATGACACCCAGTTTTGTACTGGAGTGTCAATAGGGTAGTGAAACCACATTCGATACATGTTTTCCTTTAAGTCTTCTAACCCTGACCCTAACGTGAAAATATCCTTAAACTGGCTGTAAACCCAACTCAAGCCAACCCTAACATCTCCCTTATTAAGTTAGCCTAACCCTAACCTGTCCTTATCCTAAAACCTAACTGAATCTTTCCCAAACCAAACTTAAAACTTACCAAATATCCCGCTTAATATCATAACTGTTTCATTATGCATATTTTGCTCATAATTATTACTATATTTACTTGTTTTTCACTAGCTAGCTGATTAGGCGTTTTAAGGTCAATGGTGCGGTCACATACTCCTTCAATGCTTAGAGTTTAACTTGGCCCTTAACCAAAAATCCATCCAGTTAGTTTCATACCCAACTTGTATTAGCTTTAGCCAAATTGGTCAGCGTATATATTGGACCAATAAAAGTTTATCCCTTTATTCATACGACATAGATTGAACGTTAATGGACATTTAGACTAAACTTCCGTTACAAACAAAGATAACTTGTTGATATACCCAAATCAAGACATATAAGCGAACAATATTGTTTTGAATTAGATCTTCTTCGGGCTTTACTCTAATTTACATAGATCTATATATAAAATTTTAGCCAATGACGGCAATTTTATGAATCTAATAATAATAATAATAATAATAATAATGTGGTAAATGTTTTGAACGTAGTTAATAACGATGATTATAAAGATAACAAAATATTGATAATAAGGTTTATGCAGGTGACGATAAGAATAACAAAGGTAGTAATATGTGTATATGTAGACAATTCAATAAATAAATTAGGTCAAATCTTAAAGTTACGTAATACTAAAGGTGAAGTGGACAGATAATCAGAGTTTAAATAAATATCATAAAAGTACGAAGGAAATGGAAAATAAGAAAGGGTGGGAGGGTTTTGATTAGAATTCACCTAGGCGAGCAAGAGAGAGACAAAGGTAGAACAAACTTCTTTTGCATGCAAAGACTAGAATTGTTTCCTCGAATTAATTCCCATAGCCTCGACTATGTGTAAAAGGCAAGTTCGAATTCCGTTCGAGCGGATAGATAACTTTGAAGACACTACTTCTGTCCACTTGGTGACCGCTGTAAATCAAATGAGTGAAAATAGAACTTCTTATAGATTTTATTTGGCCTTTTCCGAACCATGAAGAAAGATGCTCATCAATGCGTTTGTTAAGCTGTCTAGTTGTTCGCTCTATACAGCTTTCTCCTCAACAGCAGCTAAATTTGTAGATACACATAGAGGTGGCACAGCTAGGTAGCTTGTCTTTCACTTGAGCAATCCTAATTGGTCGGCTGGAAAATGAAAAACCAAGGGTGGCGGCAGTATAAGTTCGTTTTATCGCTCTCGATAATCTCGCATGTAAGACTTTGCTAGCCACGTCCCCATTAAACTGCAATTTCATGAACAGTTGTTTTTTGTTAACTGTTGTCAGTTTCTCTTTATTGTATTTGGTGTTCATGTGTCTTCTTACAAATCTACTAGGATAACCCATTTGGACCAGCGTATTTTGAATGCATCTTAACTACTACCTTTGTTATTCTTATCGTCACCTGCATAAACCTTAGTATCAATATTTTGTTATCTTTATAATCATCGTTATTAACTACGTTCAAAACATTTACCACATTATTATTATTTGATCCATAAAATTGCCGTCACTGGTTGAAATTTTTATACATAATCTATGTAAATTAGAGTAAAGTCTGAAGAAGATCTAATTAAAAACAATACTGTTCGCTTATATGTCTTGTTCTAATATTAAAAATGGGAATATTTAAAGGTATACCTAAAATATAGTCGGAAAAACTAACTTATAGAAATATGATTTCGGCAGAAAATCTTCCACAGAAATACAGCTTAACAATATGATACCAGTTGGAGAGAACCACTAAAAATCTACAGGAAGTACAGGATAGCTGTTTCGTTCTAGTTCTGGGTTCATCGGCAGTACACACCCACCCCCAGGGTTCGGATCCAAGGTGAGCTTGCAGACCACTCAGTAACTGGGATCCGACTCAGTGGCCATCCTATGAATTATAAATTCTACCAATTCGTGATATTAGCTCAGCCACCAAGCAATGTCATCGACGAGTATTTGTCTTCAATCCTGACTGGGTGCCCCCCACTGTTCATTCCGACTTCTCACTAGAACTCCTCCCGGCAACTTCATCTCACAGCCAGTTACTAGTTAGCATTAAATCCTTGCAGACAAACTTTTGAAAATGAATAATATGAACCATTCTATAAAAGATTTCTGTAATTATCAGGAAGGAAACCACCACTTTATACTTCTAACAAAAATATTCTTCATTCAATCAAGATAATATTAATAATAATAATGATAATAATAGTAACAAAGTAGCGATGGAATAAATCATTTACAATATCAGAAAATTAGGCATTTTGCTTCTTTCCTTTAAAACTGAAATCAAAACGAG